>QVAJ01000059.1:2268317-2281606 GCA_003546035.1 Mixornis gularis | reverse complement strand
AGCCCACCATTAAACCATGTCCCCAACTGCCACTTCTACATATATTTTAAATGCCTATGGGGATTGGCCTTGGCACGTCAATCCAGTCTGCTCAAATCCCTCTGCASAGCCTTCCTAAGCTCTGTCTCAGCTCCGTCAGGTAGGTCAGCACTCCCACTCACTTTGGTGTAATCTGCAATCTGACTGAGGATGCACTCAGTCCCTTCATCCAGATTATAGATACAAGATGTTACACAGGACCAGCTTCAACACCGAGTCCAGGGAAAACCCACCAGTGATCAGCACCAGCTGAAAGTAACTCCATTCACCACCACTCTCTGGGCCTCAACAGACAGCCAGTTTTTTACTTAGTAAAACTTTTTATCCACGCTGTTTAGAGAGCAGAACATGTTTGGTTGGAAATCCAATCCTTCATAGTTGTCTATTATTCAACTTCTGATGCTTCAATTCAAAATCCAAACACCTCGGCTCAAACAATGACAAAAAGTATATTTGAACAATACTGTACGGTCATGGACTTAAAGAAAAATACAAGATATCCCAAAGCTGATTTAGTATTATTATTGAGATTAAACAAGTAGAAGGGAAAAACAAGAGAGTAGCAGATGCAGTTACAACAATGTCAAAGGAGAATGCAAATCTGTTTCTTACATTACTAATTTAATTTGTATTCAGGATTTAGAATTTACTGATGAATATTTTTGTCACATCATCCATCATAGCCTGCCACTAGAGAGAAGGAAGATAGAAAAATTAAAAACCTGCTTGTTACTGTAAACTAAAGAGCATGAACAACATCCATCAAAGACAGACAGATAGAAGATAAAAGTGATTGCCGAAGCCAAGTGATCTATGCTGATTTTGTTTTAAACATTTATTAAAATGCTCTAAATGCAGATCCACTATCCTTTGGTAAATATTTGTTGTTATTTCTTTTACCACGGACTGGAAACTGTGAACAGTGATAAATTAGTTGTAAAGGTCTGTAATCTTACTCTTGCTTTTAAAAATACATTTACATCTTCTACTGAAGTGCTATTTTTTGGCTCTGATTAGCAGGGATGCATCCTATGTCAGCTGTTAAATAAGATGCTATTCCCTTTTCTATGCTGAGAGAGTCACAGAACAAGGCATAGGCCAATAGTGGAGGACAGATACTGCACGAGGGACCTGCTACAAAATTAGCTGCTGCCAGTGGAAGTGTTTTCATTGATTCAGTAGGTTTTAGATTAAGCTAGAGATCAACTCCTTTGTACCTTCAAACCATAAATATTTTAGCTTTTACTTACACAGAAATGCAAGCTTTTTTTTTTTTTCTTAAGAGGTGTTCTGAATTCCAGTCAATTTCCAAACTGGAGCTAATACAATTTTTCCCTCACATTGGGCAGTATCGAAGCATAAATGAGAATTATTTGCCTTTTAGATAAAATTGCAAGGTATAACAATTCTGATAGCAGTGCTACTGGGCCTTAGACGGCAAGTGCAAGGATGGTGTAAGAGTGCAAAAAACCGTGCTCTGACACATAATGCACAATTGTTTCCTTTGTTTTCTCCTAACAAAGGAAAACCAAATGTGCACAAAACAAAATTCAAAGGGTCTTATTGAGAGGCAACTCAAGTAGCTCTACCCAGCACTTGCACCAACAAGATAAGGGTAGCTCAAAAACAGGGGCTCTTTTGACTACAGACAAAAGAAGAGAGAAATATGTTTGTGGAACTATACAGTTAAAGCTGCGATGAAAAACAATTAAGAGGTTTGAGGAGGGTGAATAGAAGTCAAAGGAGCTGTCATGAGCTCAGCCCATGCTCATGTTTGTGAAAAGCAGAGGGACTAGGTGAAAACAAAAATGAAGACACTTGACAGGAAATTACATTCATTGTAATCTAGAGCAATATAATGAACCTAGTAGGGAGGACAGCAAATCCATACAAAATAATAGATTTAGAATTTGTTTTAATTTAAGAGAAATAAGATCTATGTGTCAACACAGGCAGCATGTCGAACTTTGTTTCTCAATGCAAACAAATGCTCAGAAAAGCTAACAAGTTTTTATTTCATTATGAGAGGGTAGAGAATAATATGAGAAACTGTGTTGGTAAAAGCTGACACTCATTTTCAGGACAGGACTGATTTGTACTACATTATCCAACTTCTGTGTCAGCAAAGCTCCATTAAATCCTGTGCTACCACAGGGTACAGATAGACAAGGAGCTGCATCACATTTTGTTTGTGGCAAAAGAGTTCATTTCTCAGCAAAAACATGTTGGTTGCTGTCATAATATTCTCTGTTAGAGACTCCTACCTCTGCAGCTATTTGCTCTACAAGGTCAAAAATAATCTCTTCAGCTTTTTCACAGACTACAAAACATGGGCTCTGGGTGAAACTTCAAGATCCCTGTTTCTGCTCTGGTTCATCAGGGCTGTGCTAGGATGGATATTCATGTGTTAATCCCATTTAATTTTGAGCATCTGATTCGGAAGTTGTCAGGCTCAGATTCTTTGCTGAATGTTGAATCATTCTTAAAAAAACTTGTCAAAGTATTTGAACAAAAAATTAAATTTTCAGTTTTTTAAGGTAGTTTCACAAAATCTGACCATAAGTTAGGCTTTTATGTGGCAATACTACATCAAATGTATCCGTTATCCCTTCCAAACTATCATATCCTAGTGGTGCAGTTACGTTGAAACCTTAGATAACTTAAAAGCTTTCTACCTTCAAATGGGAAAGAGCAATATTCCACTCTTCTACCTCTGCTGCTTCAACATTTCTCACTGTGCAACTCCTCCCAACCTTGAGCCACCCAAACATTGTCTGTGTGGTAAATCAACTTAATAAAATAAATCTGGCTGAAAAACTCCCAGCAACAAACCACAAAACACAACGTCCCCGCAGCACAAACAAGAGAGTATTTTTGTATTGCTATGACAAGTAGAAAAGGTYTATCAACTCATTGCTTTCACAGTCTCCTATGTGCATTTGCCTTCAAGACCAGATGTGTCGGAGTGGACACAAAAAAAGTGAAATTACTGCACAGAGATGAATGTAAATATGAAGTAGAAAAGAAGGAGCTGGAGAGGACAGAGGAATGATTGGATCAGGAAGAAGAGAGAGATACCACAACCCCTTGGAACAGCTATGTTGTCTCATTGAACTACATCCAAAGAAGGGATTAAATCTTACTTTATGTCATATGTATTTTCTCCCRCTTTCAGTTTTAAATGTGTGGTAATTTTTATTAAATTACCACATAAGTAACACATCATAATTACCATGTAAGTTCCCATTTCCCAATTTTCAAGGCTCTTATCTACCAATAGAAGGAAGTCTGAACAGTGCTTACGTTTAGCCACTAATTCAAAACAGAAGTTAAATATAAATAATTCCATTGCCTCCTGGAATGAATGGCATTTGCTGGTTTCCTTGAAAACAGAACTTTATTTTATTTGTGCTGCTGGGGTTAGAGGAAATACACTGCAGTAAAARATTCCTAACCCAACAAGACTGACACAGTGAGAAGTCTGTATCAAACATATTCATATACCAATAAAATAAAAGAAATATTCTACTTTTCTCTGCCTAAACATGCTTCAATTCTCTGTGTAAGATTTGTTTTGCTTATTTCCCCTGGGAATCTAAAAACATAAGTGGTAAAAAATTCTGAGTTCCTCTTTTCCTGCTAAAATATAAACTCAAGCTTTACCTTTCATCTAGACCTTAACTTCATTCATATTCAAAGCAGGAGACTTCTCCCTAGAGCTAATAAGCACCTTAAATTTGAGCTAGCCTGCCAGTGTGCTATTCTGGGCTCAAAATCAAGAGCTCGGTTGTTATGAGCAGTGACTTTGCAAAGGAGTTCACCTAAGTGTTGAAAACCTGAGTTAGCATCACTGTGGAAACAAACCAAGAGGCTGGATAAAGAACTGACCTTGGGACCACCCTAAACTCCATCAGGGCCTCAGCAGGGCATTGTAATAGTCTAAAACCCACCAAAACATCTTAGTACAGACTTAAGTCTAACCCTGGAAGAAAATTATATTTCCAGAAGCCTTTAATTCTCAGTCTCTGATGAAGTTCCCAAAGAATTCTAGTTCTGATGATACATTTCCTGATGGACACTTGCCTCTCAGGAAAAGTGCTGGTATAAGTATTGCAGTGATTTTTACAGATGCTATGGAAGAGATACTGAACTTCAAAAGGATAACTATCTCTTGATTTGGGTTAAATAAGCATCAATGAACTACAGATTAAAATATTTTCCCATATTGGAGCCAAGTGGAATTTTCAGTCAAAACAAATTAGGCTTTTGTAAAAAATTGCAAAAGCATTTCAAAAGTCTAGGCAATGAGTTCTTATAATGCATACAACTAGTAAACTCTTGCGTATTCAATAGGAATATAGCTAAGAAAATATGTCCTCCTTTAAAACATTATTTATATTTGGTAAAAAAAACACAAAATGAGAGAACATTCTCCAAATTTCAAGAGTTGAATCAAAAGCTTTTCAGTTTGTGAAACAAACTGATAGCTGTTGGTGACAAATTTTGAATCTGAAGAATATTTTGTAGCATTAAGGATCTAGGAGTAAACAGAAAATTAGAGCAGGGCTTCTATGAAAAAAAAAAAAAAATAAASCCATAGAACAAGGTTCAAGGTTCAAGAATAGAGTACAAATGAGTTCAAGAGATTCCTAGGGTATAATTGTTTCTCAACACGGAAGAAATTGATGGATATGATGAAAAGGTGAGAAGTTGAATTGTGGGAATAAGATAAACCTAGAGGAAAAAATACACATGCTGAGTTGCTTGGGCGCTTTGTAGTTCAAAAGTGTTTCATGTTCACTAACCTCTGATAGAATTCTTTATCAGTTTGATTTGATTGTACTTCAGGGTGCACTGTGGCAGACTTTTGCCAAAGCTGCCCATTGCTTCAGCAAGAGCTGTTAGCTAGAAAGTGTAATGCTGTCTTTAATTATTTCTCTTGAAATATGAAGCCCTATTGTATGTATTGTGTATTATTTTTAAATAAGATTCAAGCCTTTGAGAAAGCCACATGTAGCCAAGTTTTCTGAGGCAGTCCTGGGTTTTTGTATGCTATTTTAGGGAATGTGTTCTCTTTTTCTCTTTTACAGGAAGATAAGTGTGACTTGGTTGTCATTTTGTCAGTCAGGCTGCACAGGATTTTGCAATTGTTACATGTTTGTTCAAGTTCTATCATCACCCGGGTAAATACTATTGCACAGTCCATTTTCACCATCTGATATGTTGTGACAGTTATTGTTTGAAAACAAACTTGCAGGTTTGCCCAAAGATTTGGTAACCTGGACTGATAAAAGTAAAAGAAAAATTGGTGATAACCCTTTCTTGCTGAACAGGTGAGTGGTGGAAACACTTCCACCTACATGATAGGTTCTTTCTCTTCTCACTTGTTTCACTTTTTGAAAGACAAGTATAGTTCATCTGAATGCTTTCGATAGGCTCCAGTGCTTTTATCAGGTCCTCTTTACACTGACGGGAGCCAAGGMAAGCTCAAAACATGTATACCACATGACAAAGTTAGTAGTCTGTATATATAATGCTGAAAAGCACAGGTTTACTTTTGCTTTTTTGAAATATTCTTTGTTTCCTAAGCTTACTTTGGTGTTTTCATCTGGAACAGCATCAGACCCATGAGAATGTCACTTGCCTCTAATTATATTGACTCTTGTCTGATTTCAATTGACGTGCATTCTGTGAGGGTATTCACACATGCTTAAACTTAGAGACTTCTTGTTCTTTTCAATTACAGAATTAAACGAGGCCACAGCTGAAATCAGGAGAGAAATTTGGCAAAGGATAAAAAGGAACATTGTTTGCCTCTATCTCTACTCTTTCACTTGATTTCTGCTGCTTTATCTATATCCCAGTCCATGCTCAGTCATTATGTTGTATGAAAAAAAATGAATATCTGAGCCTGGGAAAGTCAAAGCTTGGTTTTTGTTTGTTGCTTTGCCTAATGTTTGAACACAAGGACCCCAAGATTTATTAATCATCCCACCCTTCTGAATCTATTCAGWCTGGTTATCATATGAACTTCCTTTCCTGAAAAGAACTTTTTTTTTTAGGTATTTTGTGAGCTCTCACTTGAAACAGAGAAGGAAATGCTCCTCTCAGACTGGATTTGTATTCAMCCCGTACCGAGCACTGTGGCTGTGATCCAGCAAAGCATTTAAGGTTAGTTTATCTTTAAGCATAATCCCATTGAAGTTAGTGGCGTGATCCATGTACTTAAATTTAAACACATAGTTGAGTGCTTTGCTGGATCACAGCCAGAGTACTCAGTACCTTGCAGGATTGAACACTCTCTTTTCTTTGACACTGGCCTAAGGCAAGATATACAGACACGTGTGAATATATGTTCCTTATAGTATAGAGGTTAAACACAGTATTATTCTCAGATTCTTTCATATTCCATTCAATAGAAGATATTCTCCAGTTCCTTAAAACTCTTGCCAGTTGTACTRAAAGTGAAAACATTACAATTCTGAAAGAGTCTAACCTAGACTGTCACTTTCCTTTCTCTTTTTTGATCGTGCTGAATTTTATAGCTCAGGAGATTCAGGTCAAGTTGGTGTTCTGAATGAAGGTAATTTGTTAACACACGTTTAAATCCCTGCAATGTTCTGCTGACAAAGGCTAACTTAATACACAACAGATTAAACRCCTCTCGGGTGGTGGTATGTGTTTTAAATGAAAGTGCTTTCTACAGTTTGGACTAACTTGAGCCATTTGGGGCTGATTGAATGTCAAGTGCTTCAGGCAGCTGAAGTTAAACGTTTCTATACAAGTTTGTTTAAAGATGGTTTGGATAGTAAGACCTACTGTGCCTGTTGAAATGTGGGGATATCTTGAACATTTTTACATAATAAAATATACAATCCAATATAGAAACACTGTTTCCATCAGATTAAATCATGCATATAAATAAAATTATATTGTTACTCAAAATATTTTTTTATTGGCTGCATCTCAGCATGTTTAAAGGTGATTTCAAATCCAACTGATTTGAATAAGCTTGGATGCAAACATGGATTCACTTGACAGGTGTTTTTCTTCTCCTCCTTTTTTATGTTTTCTCTTTTTTTCCCACTATTAAGTACCCTTTTACAATTCAAAGTCCATATTCCTTATCTGCATATCCACAAATCAGACTTGGTATCTGTACAGACTAATGATACATTCCAAGTATTATTCTCCTGATTATAAAGCCTGGTTTGATGGGACACAATCACTTTTCTGTTCTCAATGACCCACTGAATGATGACATTACTCAGAATTCCATTTAGATGATGCAAATGACCTAATCAACTTGTCTTCTGCCATGGCAGTAACTGAACTCAAATGTCAAAGAAAACTTAGTAAACAAAATCTTCTTTTTATGTAACTGAAATTTTGCTATGGGAAACTTATGAATATTAGCTATGGAAATGGTTTCATTTCATTTGCATGACATAGGTGTACATATTCATACTTTCTAATATGCAGGATTTAGCATTSTAAACAAAGAAAGAAAAAATACAGAGCAAATAAGTAAAATTACATTATAAGAAAACTGCTACATGGTTATTTTGTTTCACTTTCTGTGATAAACTATAAACTATGTCTTAATTCAAAATTTGCACCAAGTTTTCAATGAAGCAAATATTTCTCTTCTGGATTTTCAAGTACCAGCCATAGTTGCTCTGTTTTTTTTTTTTTTCTCTACCATTAAAAAAAGCCAAGTCATGCAAGCTATGAAATGATCAGTATTGTACTGGTAGAATAACCACAGTAGCTCAAGGTTATTTGTATCAAATACTTTGATATGGGTCACGCAGATTCATCAAAATTAAACTGTAGCAGTCTAGTTTCAACAGCACTGAGATTTCTGGGAAACAGCTTCTTTTTTTTGCTTTGGAGACCTACGTAGCTGAGTTTGCTGTTTTAGCTGCTTTATCCAATGTTCAAGGTATCTAGTGAAAAAGAGATGAATATTCACATGCTCTCATGTCTTGGTTACAGCACGTGTTTCCACAAAATTGTCACCTACAAAGATGGACATAGTCTTTTAGATTGCCTCAGACACACAGAGGAGCTTTTCCAAAAGCAAATGTTTGAGACTCCAATGCAATCCTTGCTTGCACATTAATTTGGTAACATCACGGCAAAAATCTTGATAGGTAAGGTTAAAATGGTGCCAGACAGTTTTCCAACTATTTCACATCTTTCTCAATATCRTACTAAGTTAACTGTAAAATGATGTTTGATTGTTTTGAGGGAGTTCATATGCTGAAGAAATGTTAATTACAGTCTTTCTGCAAGAGTGAGAATTGAAAGTAACTATCAATGTTAGTAGTGGTTCATTACAAGTGATTCCACCTTCCAGGTTGTCTGTTCGATTTTAGGTAGATTTGCCTGTGCCAGAGGACATAATGATCTTTCCATAATAAGATTATATTCCTGAGGTATAACATGTCTTCCTTTAAACTGAAGATAAAGATTGAATTTTGATGGTCTGCAATAAAAATCATACTTTACATTCCTTGAGAGAAATCAAGAGTACTTCATCCATTGCATTTAAAGCGTGGGTGTGATAGATAATTTTCTTCTTTTTTTTTTCTGGATACTAAGAATACACACATCAGCATCTGTGAGAAATGTTATATATTTGTGATGAAAACATTCACCATTAGCTTGTGGGTCAGTGATGCAGTGTTCTCCTCATGTCAGTGAAAATAAGGTTATTTTTATGTAACCAGTGTCTGCCAACAGAGATTCTTATAGAAAACACATTATCAACTACACCAAAATGTATGAATCTAATATGGAGATAGAAGTTTCAAATTTGAATTTTTTGAACCACTTCARTGAACCTCTTAGGGACTAAGTGAAGGTCTGATTTCTAAGTTCACCACAGTTTGGGATTTTCTTCAAGAATTAAGATCACAGCAATAGGAAGAGTAAACAGTGAATATAGGTAACACAAACAAATTTAAAGTAAAACTATATTGACTTTGACATTTTTTACATCCCATTTGTGATGTTTAAACTCCATTTTTCATATAGTTGTAAAAATCAAATAATAAATGCTAAAGGGTGAATAAACTGATGCATTATTTTGATCTAATATCTATCTCCAAAAAAGGTACATGAAAAATATTTTTTATATTGTGGAATTAATTCATAATTTTAGAAGTTGTATACTAACTTAAGCACWGTATCTGTACCTTTGATCTCACATATCTTCCATTTAGAGATGTCTGTCCAGTTTATTAACTTCTACTTATGGTCAGCAGTCTAAATTCATTAAGCATATTTTATTGTTATGTATAAGCATGTTTATTCACACACACATGAAATAATATTTGTCTTTAGTATAAGAAGTCACCCAGAAACATTCTGAAAAAGTCAAAGCATGATAAAATCTATTAAATACAATTAACTTAAAATACATTGTACAATATAAAGATTAATTCCAGCCTCACAATTGTTTATTTCATTTGTGGTCTTCAAACATATTTTATTATWTCCTGCCCCCTTTTTTCGCTCAATTTCATTTGACATAGGAGTAATTAAATTTAAAATCCCAGTGAGTCTACCACAACATTCATGGGAATGAGATAATAAATGTCCTACAAGAGCCAAGGCAAGTCATCAACATTGTTTTACTGCAGCTTGATGCTTTTTGCCATAAAGATTATTGTGTTTCACACACATAAAGCTTTGTTGACTATCAATCTCACATGTATCAAATTTTTGCTTCACCTTTTTCTTCTTCTGTAACACTCCTTGCCTTCAATTGACTGTTGTACGATTCCTTGGTATTACTATTTTTTTAAAAAGTAGTAACATTTTCAAAGCCTTGAGCTCAAAAAAAAAAGTTAGTTTTTATATCCACAGGAAATTATAGTTGGATTTTAAACTTTATTTATCATGAGTATTTGGACTCTGTCACCACTTTTGATTATTCATTTCATATTTGCAAATTAAAAGGAGAYGACATTGAGGGTATAAAGAACATTTTTTCCTTACTGAAAGAATCAAATATAARTGTCCTTAGGAGTAGTCTTTTCTCTGGATTTGGTAAGTGAGTGGTGTGTGACAAATTAAATAATGATGAGATAAAATGTCCATCCGATGTAACAGAGACCACACAAACCAAGAGCTCCTCTGAAATCCAGAATCTAAGAAAAGTCCCAGCCAGAGTCTGCTTTATTCGTTATCACAGTCTCTCTTGGATATTCCAAACCTTGACTTCTYACTTTTTTGTTTAACCTAGGGATTTTGCTTTTGTGTTTTCTGAAAAACTTCWTAAATTTTATTTAAAAAACCCTCAAATCCTATGTTGATTATATCTATTTTGTTTGTAGCCTAATGAGATATTCTTAGATAACATTGTCAGCTCAAAAAWTAAAATTTGAAAGAATTAAACAAGTTGGGAGGGGTAGATTTACCTTTCTTTCCCTTACAACATCACAAATCCAAACACTGTTTCTGTGTGTGAGTAGGGCTGATAAAACTAAGGAATATGAGCACATACCCCCATACATATACACATATATAGACTCAGTGTTTAGAAAAACAAATGAAAACTATGTTCCTTAAACATTATTTCATAAAACACAATAGAAGTGTTGTATGTATTTCAATATAGCAGTATGAATTTCAATAAAGGAGATATTTCAAGGAATTTGGTCCACTTGTTACCTGGGATAAGATGTTTTGTTCTATTACAACAAAATCTTTCAGGTCTTCTGTGTGTTATTTTTTTGGTTGGATGTCTCACATCCCTTCCATGGTCTGTGAATTCAGAATGAACTAGCAAGGTCTGAATAAGTTACATACCAGGAAATGGAATATGCAAACTTTTTTTTTTTTCCAAGAAGAAAACCACTTCTAATAGAGAAATATGATTTAACAGTAATCTTCWGTTGATGACTGAAAGTTAACAGAGTTAAATACTTCAAACTGTTTCAGTTAAGATTTCTTGTCATTATCCCAAAGGTAAATCACCATTTGTTATTTTGTTTAAATGTGGAAAGATATCCTCACACAAGGCCTATAGTCTATGTTTGTTTAAACAGTTTTCATTTCTCTGTTGCAGCACAGAAGCAGGGTTATAGCTGTGGAAGAATAGAAGAAGGGCAATATTGCACTGGAAATGTTTTGGCAGACTTGAAGGAAAGGCCTGAATAGTTCTGTTTTGCTTTGTTTTTCTGTTTGAGAGTTTCCTTTTTTAWAATATAGCTTTACTTAAGAGAGTTGTCATTGATGTCTTAATCAAAATCCCCAACAAGAACTTCTCTATGCTACTTGTTATCYTCCTCCAATATGGATGTTATCAGAAACTTTTTAAATGGAACCAATTATAGTAATGAAATACCAGACTTCACTTACAGTGACTTATAGTATCAGGAAGTGATCTTCAGTGTTCTGGATAGGTTWCTGTACAGCAGAATAACAGCCACAGCCAGACTTAATGACACACAGTCTTGTCTTACCTGACAGTTTTCCTCTTCTCTCATCTCAYTTGGTTATCCTCAGTCATACTCAAATAAATATGTTGTGCAAGTATTAGATTTGATTTGCAATAAATCACTGAAATGACTGCAAAACTTTATAGGTAAAGTTGATTAAAAAAAAAAAAAGTGTATATTTGGCACACTTTGATATGTCCTTTAGAGCTGCACTGGTTTATTAATTCTGGATTTGCATATAAGAAAGTTTTAAAAAATGCATTTATAATCAGAAAAAAAGCAAAACACAACAAGAAAACCAGTGTGTACACAAATCTACATAATGGGTTTAATTTTTCAAGTCCACTGAAGACAAAAGTAACAGATCTCCAATCTATTCTAATTCCTGGCATGAAGCCTTCTTTATTTGTGGATTATTGATCTGACAGACTGAAAAGGCAATGGCTTCCATTTCTTTTGGTGACTTACATTAGTCTGTTGTGAGGCAAATAGACAAAAAATTCAGATTTGTGTGCACTGGCATCAAATGGAACTCTTCTGCTAATGTTTGGGTTTATGTTCTCAGGAAAGACTGGGATTATATCCCATTTACTATGGGCACTGTTGCCGGATGAGTTGTTCATAATAGTACTTGTAGAAGCAGTTGTACAATTTTTGTGTAGTGTAATATACTAAAGTTTCTTGGCAAATGARCTTTACAGTGTGGCAAATAAGGCATCTTGTTCTTTAAAAAATCGATAGAGGGGAATGTGGGCATTTCTTTACATTCCTGAAGAGACACAATGAATGAATATTTGTGGCTAGTATAGGTCTCTTAAACAAGTAAATTGATTCAACCAATGGAAGACTAAGCACAGYTAGGCAGGTGGTGTGAAGAAAAACACTTTTTCAAACTCTCCCTCATACCAGCCATAAAGCTTTCCCTCATTGTGAATAAATTTGATTTTCTTTAGGATATCATAAACAATTACTGTGGTGATGTGAACTTTGTACTACCATTGTGGAAGAAAAATAGTTAAATGTATCCCAGACTTAAAAAATTCTGCAAACCTCTAGTTCTGTGRAATGCAAGGATAACAATGTGATTCCACTCTAAGGAAGAGAAAGACTGGACATGGRTACTGATTACTCTTCCCAGTKTCCTCCATGCTCTTTTTCYGGGGAAAAKAGGAGATTTACTCCTTTCTTTTACRTTTTAAAAYATGACCCTYCTTGCARYAGGCCAGGTTAGGAGAGATAATTGGACCCAACCATTCACCATGTCATGACCCAAACCCAAAATGCAAAGTCYCTTTGTTTAGTCAGCCTCACTACTAGTGAAGGGAAAGAAGGGAATTGGTAAATACCTCKTCTTGATCTTAGCATGCATTAGAGAAGCAAAAATTATTATAGAACTACTGTAACATTTTGCATAGAGACCTACAATTATTGATAGAAAYGGAACAGAAAAATCATACTCCTATTTATGGCTCCTCAGAAGTGAAAGAAAATTCATTAATCWTTCAGTACCATAGTCTGCTGTTATATCACGCCTTCCATTGATCAAACGGATCTGTGATTATTCGGGTTAATTGATTTTGTTGCTTAAATCCAGACTACTTTGGCCGTGGAATAATTTTAAGCTCTAGAACTAATTTTCAGAGAATGAATAGGGCTAAAARAATACATTATCTTCTGATGATTAATATTGTTCTTCCAGTGACCAGCCAAATTACTTTCTGACCGTTTGTACTTATTTAATCTTGTTTTGAACTGAATATAGTGATAATGATCAAGGGGGGCATGACATGACTTGTA
>QVAJ01000059.1:2210849-2245641 GCA_003546035.1 Mixornis gularis | reverse complement strand
CCTTCCCTTCCCTTCCCTTCCCTTCCCTTCCCTTCCCTTCTTTCTGTTTTTGTTTTTATTGTTTTTGTTGTTGTTGGTTTGGTTTTGGGATTTGTTTGTTTATTTGGTTTTTTTGGGTTTTAATATTTCTGAATCTTGTCTGTTATTCAGTCATGCTGGACCATCTAAGGGCTGTCATGCTCCTTACAAATCTCTGAATAAGGCTGCTGAAGTGTTTCATGAAACAGCTTTGTAATTTCAACATGTTCTATATTTCTCATCTTAAGAATTTTATTACGAAGGTCAGTACTGACTAACTTGTAGAAATAAGGTGTTAATAAAAGTGTACACGACTGCAGCAGCTTAGCCAAAAATCTAAGACTATGAAAAATCTGAGGGATAGCAATGATAGTTTGAAAGACAGACAAGGGAGTTATTTTTAGTGTTACATTTGTAAGTCTGAAATCATTATTTTTTTCAAATGTCACTGCCTAGCCTATGTTAATAAGTAAGATCTTTCATAATGACAGATCTGAATATTAAGATAATTAAGAGAAAATTAGATGGATGCTGCCATATGCAAACACCACAAATCAGAGAACAAAGATAACTGTTTTCTGAAATTTGGATTTAGAAAAGGTGAATGCTTCTGTTTCCCAGTAAAAACTTAGGAGATCACAGACACTTTTAATGACCTGCGGATGGTCCAGACACAGAGCAGTGAAGGAAAATATTTCCCTGTGTCTATACTTAATTCTTTATGATCACTACCTGTCGACATTTTTTCATACTATGACTGAGATATGAAAGATAAATAGAAAATAGTTTTAAATGTCACAAAAAAAAAAAAAAGTGATTAAAAATCCGATGTGAAGAATCAGGGATCTTTGGTGACTTCAAAGTAAAATAAAATGCCAAAGCATATGTCCCCCACTGAAATAAAGTTTGTATTTCTAAAAGAAAATATTTTAAGAAGCTAAAATACTGATTGTGTGAAATAAAAATTTAAATTTCAGGTATATAATCTGTATTTCTACCCATCTATGTATATGAAAATAATAAATGGACAGAAATTTTCTGGGTTTGAATGATATATTAGGTGTAAAAGAAAGTTGTCCTTCATACAAGATATGAAAAAAAAAGTTTTAAAAATAGATTCGAAATAGAGAGCATTACACATACGAAATACATTCTAAAAACAAAAATACATTCTAAAACCAAAAAAGCTGAATGAGCACTGTAAACAGCAGAAACCATGGCCTGAACTGCAATTTAATACTTCTGGAAGTTTTACCCTTAGTCAGTTACTGTATCAGCTTCCACCTACAAATACCTGCTCTTAACTTTATATAAATATTGTTTAGCTCAAGGAATTCACAGACACAGGTGGATACAAGCTATATGCCAGGGCCCACTTCAGCTGCTGTAGAATAGGACCATCTCTGGGGTAATTTCATCAGCTGCCTTGTGTCACACAGCAATTTTAGGAGGACAAGTAAAGTGTGTTAATAGTGAACATAACTGCAGTAACTCAGTGACATTTCCAGAGTTGATGGGAAAACTCACCAGCGTGGTACCAGGACCTCTCCACACAAACTACGCTCATTTATTAGTTACAAGTTTCTGATCCATTTTTATGAACTTTTATAACAGTGACTGCAAGCTGACTCATGTTTTTGGATAACCACTCGGCATGGCATTTTGTAAAGAAAACCAATCCTCATAATGAAGAAATCTGAATGGCAGGTCACTTGTTCAATGTCTAGGAAACACCAATTTTATGAATGGAAACAACCTTCTAGTAGCTAAAGAGTGCCAGCAAGAGAGGTGGAGAGGGGCATTTTGCAAGAGCATGTAATGATTGGACAAGGGGGAATGGCTTCAAACTGAAAGACAATAGGTTTAGATTAGAGATTGTGTTGACTGCAAGGGTGATGAGTCACTGGAACAGGTTGCCCAGAGAAGCTGTGGATTCCCCATCTGTGGAAGAGTTCAAGGCCTGGTTGGATGGGGCTCTGAGCGACCTGTTCTGGTGGAAAGTGTCTTTGTCCCTGGAAGGAGAGTTGGAACTAGATGATCTTTAAGGTCCCTTCAAATCCAACCCCTTCTGGGATTCTTGGAATACACTATACTGAAATGCTGTGGTGCATTAAAATGAAGGAGTTTAAATATATGATTAAGAGAAAGTGGGGGAACAAACGTCACTGTAATTGAATAATGACCAGATACACTTTGTTATGTCTGAGGAGTTACTCTGAAATATTAGCAGAAACCACTTAAATAAGGAATTTTTATAAGGAATTTTTATATGATTTACATATATGTAGTGTAATGTATGTAAAGTATATGAATGCTTAAACCTTTCAAGGAGTAAAAATTCTTTGGAATATCTACTAATTTATTCTGCTTACATAGTAAAGATCTAGAAAATGTGTATGCAAATGCATATCTCAGAGGTACCTTGAATATTTGAGTAGAAAATGTATTGTACATAATATTTACAACAAAATGCCTTAAATTACAGCCTCTCCATACAGTTCACTGGTAGATCATTACATTGCCCAGAATCCTGATATAGTATCAAGACATCATTCTTCAGTGTTATTTGAGTGGGATATCATGCTGTTCACACTCTACTTGTAATTGATGATGACAGTCATGAGACAGGGCTATATTTGATTTATAATATTTATTGAACTCGAAGATTTAGCTTGAATCTCCTGTCCAGTTTTTATAATCTTCTTTTAAGTGTACAGCTCCTGGATGTTGAACCCCTTATAATTATGACAGCTGTGTGACACTAAAAATCTTGAAGATTAACATGTTAGATCAGTAAAAAAAAGATGTCAGGGACTCAAATTTCAAAAAGAAGGAATACAAAAATTAGTACGTTAATTTAGCTTTGGGCAGGCGTAAAAACAGAGGTTTTTTCAGCCTTTGGTGTAATTAATGAATTTTTGTTCTTATTTTTTTAGAAACAAGTGAATGATTCATTGGGGATTTACATTGGTCTTTGAGCAATGTCATGACAGAAGTACCCTCAGTGGCACAGTTAGAGCACCTGACAGAACAGCTAATCTCTAAATGAAAGCCATGTATTTCAATCATCTCTTTTAGAAACAGTTTCTTATAATGCACTCAGTAATTATCATAGTTTGAAAAAAAAAAAAAGAATGTAATTCTTTTGAAAATATGAGTCATTGGGAACTTGTTAGTTCATGTTAAAATATATCGAACAGATATAGGGCACATATTGATATCTCAGTATCAATCTCACATAAATATCTCTTTAATGTCCAAATAGTTATGCAGATGAGAAAGACCGGAATTATTCAAAATCTAACAATTTAGTCATAAAAACTTGGATTTTAAAAGTCTTTCAAAGGTTCCTTCTGAAAAGTCTTCAAGAATTTATAACATCAATTAACTAGACAGATACTTATGAATTAATAACTATCCACATGCAAGTAACAAAGACCAGAAAAAAACTTCAGAGTATTTAGTCAATTCTTATGTGTAAAATACATCACCAACAGAATATCACAATTCTGTAGTGAAAACTGAGCTTTAGAATAAAAGTCTATGTGATCCAGAATAAGCTGTGAATGCYGATGTCTAAATATTTTGTAATGATGAAAACAGTATTTGGAATAATGCAGTTTGTTTGTTTTTTTTTAAAACTGTGCGTACACAAGAATGTCATTAAAGCTATCCCGTGATACTACTGGTACCTAAAATTCAATACCAGCTAATGAAAAGAAACACACATGAAAAACCTTTAAAAATTTTGTCTATGTACACAGACAGATAACATAGGTATAATTCAATTACTGAGACCCAGAAAATATGTTCTGGAGTCATCCTCCATAGCTTGTTGAAAAAAAAAAATACTGCTGAGAGCTAAACAATAGTAATCATGAAGAATGCTAGGAGTGTTTTTGAAGGAACTTGTAAAGTACCTCTATATCACTTATAAATTTACATTGTGGTCATAATTGAAAGCCATATTTATGCAGGCTGATTGTCTGCAAAAGGCAATGCAGTAGAACAAACAGGGAACAGAGGAGGCCAATGCAGGTTATTAAAAGTATAGTAAAGCTTTTGCAAGAAAAGTTTTTTTAGTCTGGAACATAATGAGGCCTTCTGAAAGGTACATAAAACTGTGCTAATCAGGAAAAGGTGAATAAGGAATGATTACTTTCTGTTTCTCATAACAGAGAAGCTAGGAAAAAAAAGAAAATTTTATAAGTAGTTTAGAAACAAAAATAAGGTGGTCTTTTTTTTTGTTTGTTTGGGGTTTTTTTGGGTTTTTTTACATAAAAAAAACCCCAAAAAAACAAATAATTCATGGAGGATACTTCCAGGAAAATAAATATTGTTTTTCAGACAGAACACCAAAGTTCCTAAATGATCAGTCAAGAAAAGTCAGATGAGTGATCTCTCTAGAGTTCCTGTCAGTTTTGTTTTTTCTCTGAGATTCTTATTATGAGTCATTATGGCAGCTAAGGTCTTAGACTAAATGGTTTGTGTCTGTGTGTCTCTGTGTATTCCTACAGTCATAAACATGAACACTATTTTTCTGGATTGATAAAGATTATCATGGGGGTAATCATAAATCCTCTTCCAACACTTTTTAAACTATTTCTCCTATCTCAATCTGACTGGTAACATTTTTTACCTAGGAATACTAATGACACACATGGCTATAGAGAATTCTGTTTAGTTAAAAATTGGAAATCAGATACAAAAGGTAAGGACAAGTGTCCACCATTCCTAAGTGTACACCCTTCAGTTCATTTCTAGATCCGGACAACAGCAAAGTCAGGTCTCACTGAAAGTTATTAGTACTGGATAATAATACAGATTCATACAGAGTGTGTAGATTTGGGAGGAGCCACTGAGACCATCTAGTTCAACTCCCCGCTAAAGCAGGCATTATGTTTAAGAGCCTTATGCATACAATAAGAAATTTGGATCTACAAGGCTTGCACAATCAGAGAAGCTAAACTTCCTATTCCCCAGGATTCACAATAATTTTATAACTGTGTAAGAAGTACAACAAAACTTTGCACTTTTATGTGGTGTTAAATTGTCACAAGCACATTTATTCCCAAAATGTTGTATCATTTTCTATAGCTAATGAATAAATGTAGTCTTTTATGTAAGAAATTAAATTTCAATTAGTCAATTGAGTCAAGAGGAGCTGGCATTCACTGTGGTGTACTTCTACCTTTGTGTAAGTTGCATCATACAAAGGATTTTTGTGAGACTTAAACTGAATAAAAGGCAAGGGATTTGCTCTGTTACCACAATAGTGAGTGCATAAAACTGGAAATTTTTAAAACTGCTATTCCCATTACAAAGGTAAGATGATTTTTTTAATGATAAAAGCAGAGTTCAATAAGCTTCGTATTAGAGCTTTGCAAAATTTGTTGCAAATTACAGGAAATTATATAAATTTTGATAGGTTGACATTACCATATACAGAAGAGAATAATAACATTAATGTCCCTCAGAAGAATGGTCCATCCCTAGACAGGATAAAAGGTGGGATAAAAGCAAGAATTAGCTGTGGACATATTGAAAAATCATAATTACTATCTGACATTTTTCACACTTTTGTGGGCTCTGCCTTGCCCCCTTTATTTCTTCTAGCAGACATATATCTCCAAAGCCGCCAGCATTAATTCACTATCATTTTCACCTGTGGCATTTTTTTTGCTCATCACTTTTTAAATTTCAACAAGTCCTGACCAAACATGAAGTGATGACATTCTGCAGCAAAAAAGTACAAAGGTTTACACAAAAATGAACATCCTCTCCTGATAAGCAGTGGAAGATCACAGTGACCTGAAGACTGATAAAGCTCAAAACACTTAGACTTAAAAAGGAAACCAAGAAATATAAAAATTTGCATCAAATATTTCTTTGATGTGGAAAAACCTTTGTGGATTTTTTTCATTGCTATTCTGCCACTTACCTGGGCATTATATTATTTTATAATACAAGGAGAAAGTCAGAAGCAGTGGGCAAATCATAGCACAGTAGGTGTTGCAAAATTACTTTCTGTACAGAGAAAACAGTTACATTTGATGTAATACTCTTTCTTTGCTAAAACAGGACTACTCCCATGAGTATGAAGGAGATTGTCTGTGTAGAAAATAATTACAAAACTAAATCAGGGTTTTTTTTTCTGTTTTAACAACATTAAAATTTTAAAGTTCCTTAACTACTGGAAATAGAATTTGTATTTAATTTTAGATTTCCCAACAAATATATCCCTAAATCCTAACTTGTCTTAAAACATTAGTGCAAAGGAGTGGTAAAATAAAAATCACTCTCTTCAACAGAACAAAACCAGGAGATAGCACAGAAATCAGATGAACTTTTGGAGAAGAAAAGCCTAGTACAACACAGAACAGAATTAGAAGGTTTTTGGTATATCTAAAAATAATATTAAGGTGAAAGTTACAGGTTAAGATGAAATCAGTATGTTAGAATAACACAGGTGATGAAGCAAAGAGAAAACAGCAAACAAGAACAAGCAAAGCTGGTTCTTTTCCTCCCTTAGTGGGAGCACTGAGCTGCTGAACTGATGACTGTTCATAAATATCTGCAATACAGTTGGTCCCAGGACCGAGTATGACAGCTTTCAATAAAACATTCATTGTGATGCTTGGAGGTCTTCAGAGGTACATAAAATAGTTCCCAAACTGCACATTACACGCAGTTTTCCATTATACACTCTACAAAATGTCCTTGACATTCAAGGGTTTGCCATACATATTTTAACACGCATCACTCCAGGGTGCATTTGAAAATACCCTCCACTTGCCTTTAATAATAATGACTTGTCAAGTAGAATCCAGATCTTGGTTAATCTAACATAATACAGACTTGATGGTTTTTATTAACTGTCAAATGGAGCCCAATAGCCGTCAGAAACATTTTTCCCTTCTGTCATACATTTGTTCCTAGCCTGTTTCATTTTTGACCACTAATGTAAAAGGTTAATAAAGTGCAGTATTAAATGTCATTAATATTCAATATGCAAGGCAAGTGAATAATTTTGTAGATCTTTTATTTTAAAGATGTTGGGATGTTAATGTGGCTATTCTGCAGCCTTGCAGAAGTGTACCATGCTGCATACATTTGCACTTTGTCTGTGAAGACTCTCTGCCACATTAGACTCTCTTAACTTTTATTAAGATTCACGTGTCTACTTCATAAATCTGAAGGGTTTATCTTGCTTCCAGCTCTACCACCTTCCCTCCTACTCTTCTCTTCTTGCTCTCACAAGTTGTGATTAATCTAATACTCTTTCATAAACATTTTATCCTATGTCAATCATAAAATGACCATAGAAAGCAAAGAGAAGGTCAGATATTTAAACATCTATTTGCTGTCAGTATGAGGCTCGCTATCAATGAAATCAGTGTTTGTTTTTCTCCACAGTATTATGCTTCTCAGATAAAGAAATCAAGTCAAGCCCCCTTATGACTATAAACAAATTGTCTGAATAACAGTCAAGCTTATAAAAAACTCAAAAAAGTTAGAAAACCAGAAATACAGCTGACGAATCATAGATTTGTTGTGATAATGGAACAAAAATATTCTACTGAAAACCGTTCTGCCTTTATGTTAGTGACACTGGCAAATGAATTTGATTAAAAAAATCTTAGAATGAGATATGAAGTAGTATAGTAGGCTTTTCCAGAGATTATTAACCTGTTCTTCAAACATACTTATTGGAAATTATTTCTTCATATTTTTTTCCTATAACTGTTAACTTTCTAAACCCTCAAATGACTCCACTAACCAGGACAAAGGCAATGTTATTATGTCCAACACATTTAGCTATTACTTATCTACCTGCTTATATACCTTCTTTCAGAAACATATTAAGATGGCAGCTCAAACCAAAATATTTTTGCTTATCTTTCAAAATAAACCACTTCTTTTGAAGTTGCAAAATGGCACAAAATTTCCTAATCAGTGTAATGAGTAATAAAATTAATTCCTTGTAAACCTGAACATGTCAAACATGAGTCTTAGTGTATGTTGATATTGCTACAAAACATCTTTCAGTTATTTCTTCTAACATTGACCACCACTAGGGAAATAACTTTTTTGTTGCCCAGTGTCCAGCCTACACTATTAGTCAGTGTTACAAGTCTACCAACTTGTAACTTTCTACTTTCAGAAATATGAAAATCAGAGTCTGAGCAGTAATTTTAAGGTTGACCTAGAAAGGTAATTTGTATTTTGCTTATGACTAGAAGCAAATATCAACATTAGTGTGTTGTCTGTGTGAGAATCAGACAATTAACATGTATTAAGTCCCTTTACTGTACTGTGTGTTTAAACAGAAAAGGTAACCTAATACTTTTTTGTGGTTTAATTATCAATTTAGGATGAGGAGAATTTGATGACAACTTATGTTGTTAAGGACTGTGTGAAGCCAGATTAACTTTAGACCATTTCTGAGATATTTAATAATTTTGTTGGTTCTTGTCAAAGTTTCTCAGAAGACAGAACAAAACYGCTATTATCCTCTATCCTCCCTGAGAGGATGTTTAATTATTTAAAAGTCCAGTGTATTTGTGGCTAAGTAAAAATCCAGTGTTTAGTTAAAACTAGGTCAACAGATCAAACTTGCAGTTTGAAGACAAGCTCTATTGATGAGTGACACTTCCAGCCCAGGTGATCATGAGCAACTTCTTACCTTAATGAAGGTCCAACTCCTATTTGTTGCTGCCTTCTGTGAAAATAAAATGAATTACTTAACCCCCAAGACTGCACAAACAATGGCCATACAAAACCTTGGTATTTCTGGTAGATGTTGCTGCACTTCTGTACTGTTTTCTACATTTTGATACTATTAATATATTTTAAAAAAATATCTATTTTCTTAAGCATTTCAAAAATAGTTCTTTAGAGAAAACTATTACCAGTAATATATTCACAGATAATAATTATTCATTAATAATAAAATTTACCTATTTCACATGGTCATTCCATCAGCCTTTTATATATGAAAATTTATTTGCTTGCTGAATTCTTGCTTTGCAAAGAGCACTTTTGGCAAACATAGCATCTTAACACTGCCAATTACTTTCCTTCATATGGAAAAGAAAATCCTGAATTAATGTTTGGAAAAGATGCAATAATTACTTCGTTATGAGATGGGGCAGCTGTATTGTATCATATCCTATTGTGCTGTTAATTGGTTTTCACCAGCATAAAGAAATCTAATCATACAATGTGCTCCAAATGCAGGATATTCCATACATTTGGTCTCATATTATGACACAAATTGACTTTTGATGATAATATGCACAGAATGTGTTGCCAACTTGTATTATTAGGACCTGTCTCAGCGCTAACATGCTCTCTTCAAAATGAAAAATAAGGCAGCAATTCTGTCATTGGTACTAACCATGTTAAAAGTGACAGAGGGAAAAGAGGAACAGTAGTGAAAGGAATGATAATTAGTACAGAACTTGTAAGAATGGATGAAAAATATTTATATATTTATAGTTTTACTAAACATGTTTTTTGTCCTATTAGTATGCTTTTGTCCATCCATCAATATCATTAATCGATACTATATTTCTAGTTTTAATAAAGCACATGTATATTTTAAAATAGAATATAAGGATTCTGTTGAAAGAATTCCAAGGGTGTTATATCTTTTACTACATTATTAAATGTCAACTTTCAATTTTCTCCCATGGTGATGGGACTGCAGCACTGTTGGGCCAAAGCTGGGTGAGATGTAATTCAGGGTGGGTATGGTAGGAAACTGTGTGGGAACTCTGCAACACACATAAAATCTCCAATAGCTGAAGAGACGTAAAGAGGGTAAATGCTCTGCAAAATTCATCATGTTCTAGTGACAGTCATCAGAACAGAATATTCTATTACTCGAATACAAAGCAGCTCTTTGAGTTAAATGGACTTATTCTGCTGATTGCGAGGGACATACTCAATATTAGCAGCAGCAAAATAGGAAAAAGGACCTGGCCTCCTGTTCAGCACTAAGGATTTTCAGCTTCTGAGTTTATCTAAACTCTTTTTCAATCACTGAATTCATATTTTTTATATATTTGTCATAAATCTGCATACCAGCCCTTCAGAAAAGAGATGCAGTTTCAGGCATAGCCAAACAGAATAAAATGGCATAGCCAATCAGAAAAAAGGCCCTAACTATTCCCTTCCCCCACTGCCACTTATTTCATTACAAATGGACAGTGTGCAGGGTGAGGTGAAATCCTTCACTGATGAATAAAGGGATAGACTTAAAAAAATGAAAAAAATTGGGAATTGCTTAAAACAAAACTGTATTTGTACCCGATTTTAATTTTAAAAATATTTTTTTAAAATAGTAACATCTTTAGTGTGGCCATAAGACACTCCAGAATGAACTCTCAGTGGAGGTAATTCATGCCTTTTTGCATTGATGGTGACATCTTTCAGCCTCATGGCTAACAGTGGTACACTAACTCTGAATTAAAGCCGTACAGCTTATTCCTTACCATACCTTATTGCTTAATTAAAATGAACCAGTTTACTAAACTGGAGAGATGAAGCTTCACCCCCTACATGCCTGAATGAGTCTTTGAGCAGCACAAAAGTCGCTTTCAACTTTCTTCATGTCAAGCCTCTCACAGTAACTATTCACTGTGAGAGATTTGTTGGCTGTTCTTGAATACAGTCACTGCTTTCATGCTGYGGCAATCCATGTATTTGCAAGATAATGAGTTGTGGGAATGCCTAGATTCTGCACCCCTGCCTTTGCTTTTAGCTGTCCTCCTGCCATAATAAAACAACTTTTTGGAAATATGTGCTAAATAACGATTTCTGAAACAGCAATATACTTTCAGTACTTTGAATGCAACAACACTGTCAAAAACAGTGCTTACAAAGCCACAAGTTTCAAAAGAAACATTTCCTCACAGAATTGCTTAGGTAATATCCATTTGAAGCTGGAAGGCAAAATCTAGATGTGGCAATAATGTTAATGCATTTGCTACAGAATTATTCCTAATCTCAGAGAAGGTGAGTTGATAACAGAAAAAATGGTAGAATTAAAGTACTAATGGGGTTCAAAGATAAATTAATGTAATTAATAAAGACAGCTTACTGCTAGTGGCATGGCCTTGTCATGTTTCAATAATTTTAAAAGCTTATATGGCCTTACATTATCCCAAACTAATTCATTGATCATGTTGACTTTTTCCACTTACATTTAAAAAAATGTTTTTCCTAAATTACTGGATTTTTTTTCCACGCCATTTCTTTTTCAAGGTATTACTTTATACAAGTTATGCACCCTATCCTATCTTTTTCTTTAGTGCTCTTTTCATCAGCCTCCTAGAAACAAGAAAAAAAGTTTGCTGTAGTGCTGTCTACAATTGGGGAAACTGGTCAGAGTGTTTGACAATACCTGTATCTTTCCATTTTTCACAAAATGCTCAATTACTTGGTCTTATTTTGCAGCTAGTTCGCTGCAGGTAGCTAGCTAGAAACTGAACTACAGACAGAAGGAATGGAAAAAGCTGTTGAGGTTATTACCAAAATGGTAATAAAAATTACCACAGTTTTCATTTTAATGTTTTAAACTTACAGCTTCTTTGGTATAAATATGATTATCATCATCCTTCAGTGAAAGGGTTATCCACTTCAACGAGATTTCAAGATGACATATTTCCATTATTATTACTTCAGTAGGAAACTTATTATTACTTTTGTAAAATCATGACCTCTGTTTTTTCTTCCATTTTTATCCTTCTAAATGCCCATTTTTGTCACTGAATAATGCTTGGAATACATTATCAATCCTTTTCGTAATGACTCATGCAGAGTAGAGATATGTTTTTTCATTTGCCGAATCAGTATCACACTTTTCAATTTTCCTAGATCATTACTCTTGTCATGTGTCAGAATACTTCTGGGGCCAATGAATTCAGCTAACAATTAAAAGAAAAATGCAAAATGTTAGTTGCAGGAACATGATTCCTTTCTGCTCAAAATATTCTCTGCAACGTGTAGACAGGCATTTGATATTATAAATGGCTTTCCTTAATACACGTTTTGGCCCTGGCTAATATAGGAGTGCCCAAAATAGAATACTTAGTCATATTTGTGGGTAGGCGAAGGGCACAGTATGGAAATAATTGGATTTGAAAAAAGGTCTCTAGAAGGTCATAGCTCCTGATGGTGCTTCATATAAAATTTACATACTAAAAATTGTAATTATATTTTGGGCAGATACTAACACATAAAGTGCAGGCTAATGCTGGCTAAGACTTCCTGTTCTAAAGCTGTTTTCAGTTGTTGAAAATTTTGCTAAACTTTAGCCATTTGGAGTGATTTGTGCATGCTGCACCAGTCTGATTACAAATTTTGACATAGAAGGATCCACAGGCTACGAAAAATGTATATAGAAGGGAAAATTGAAAAAAAATTAGGAAAAAAAAGAAAAAAGTTTGCATAAAAAAGAGGGATTGAGAGTGCTTCTTGTTAAGAGACAGTAAGCAATATGTCTATAATTTTGGACAAGGGTGTCAGCAAACAGTTTTACAGCTTTCTGCTACTTCTGTTTGTCAAGAAAAAAAAAAGGCAGACCACACTTCCATTATGAATTCCAAATCTAATGACATTATTGAYATGCATTCAGGAGAGACCTGTTAAAGATTTACTGCTGAACTCTGGAGCTGAGTTGCATTTCATCCAGAGAGGAGACACCGTTTCCATTTGCTGAAGAACTCTGAGCCTCCAAAGAAGTAATCAGCCATAGCCAGAACTGACCTGAACTTGTACTGCTTCACGTGATGGACCCATGAGCACAGACCTTAAAATTGAGACATATGTTTCTCCATGATTTATTCCCTTTCCTTTAAGCTTCAGGAGAGTGAGGAGTGAAAGAAATTATAGATGATAGAGAAGCTGTGGGACAAATGGGAGGGTGGTGAATAAGAAGCGGGTATAAGGAGAATTGTGTGATTTGAGAGAGAAGCAGAATGGCTGAATCAGTAGGGAGGAAAGCTATTTGTTAGTGAATTCAGAGATGCATTAGTATTGTACAAGAGAAGAATTATTATCCCAGAGTGCAAGAGCATGACAGAAGAAGGGGTTGAGGGAAAATAGGACTATATGAAGATAAAACAGGAAGAGTACGGGTAGAAATATGTTTTGGGATTTGTTTCTCATTTGGTATAGTCTCACCTACAGCTGTAACTGATTGCAAAGTCATGAGATCCCACCTTAATTTTATGACACAGAAGGCTCTCTAACAAAATGCCATCCTCTCTGAGTACCATTTCCAAATAAAAAGTCATGCTCTGGTATGATTTCTTCATTTATTGTAAAGGTTTTTTTCGTTTTTTAAAGGAAACTGCATCCAAGAATCATGTAAATAATTTTAAAGTCAACCTTGAATTGTATAATATTACCAGTAACATTTTCAGCATTGCATTACTACTGGAAACTTTCTCCAATCATGCATTATTAGCATATTCTGAAAGACAGAGCAGCTTTCTTTTCAAAGGTCACAGTTTCTCAATTCAAAAGGAACTGGAGGGAAGAAAAAAACAAAACAAAAGAATGATGATAAAAAAAGGAAGATGAAAAGGAGAGAACTTAAGCAGCAGAAGCTAATCTTTGGGTAAGAAGAAGAGAATTAAATTCTCACTGAAATCTTGAGCTATTTTTGGAGTGGTTTAAGTGACATTTGGTTTACTGACAATGTAAAAATTTCATGACTGAATGTAAGCAAGGAATTTCAAAAAAAATGTCTGGGAAGACTTTTGAATTTTAACAATTATACTCATTCAGGGGCATCTTTGTTTTTTTAAAAAGTCTCTTGCACATAAATAAGTAATATTTTACAGAGGGAAGTGTTTTATATCTAAAATATATGGGATATATTAATTACAGAGTGTGGTGTACTTTGTCTCATAGTTCATTCTTTCTCATGTGACTGAAACTGTGGCAATTTTTGAAATACTTCTGTTTCCTTTCCAGCAGCTCTTCAAAATAAGGAAAGGTTAAACTCCAGATACCTAACAATTTTTAAATCTGGTTTATAGCATAGGTTTGCAGAAATGTAACTGTGGTGTCCCTCTGAAATCCAAGTTAAAAAACGCTGCCTTTTGGAAACATTTAAGCATTCTTCCAGCAGCAGAATTACGTGAGTTGCAGTCAACAGTCCTAGAAAATATTTGAAGTTTGGTGTCACCGTCAAGGCACTCAGCCAATCATTTTCTAACCTGAAGGTATAAACAGACAGACTGYATTGGGGGTTTACAGAAGTACTTGAACCTCAACACAGTAGGTGACAAGATATAGTAGAGAACAGACATATATGGGACAAAGGGAAAGCTGCTGCTCATTTATCTGTCTCAAGGAAAGACTATTATAGATCAGTGGTTTCTTTTGCTTTCCACTTTTTCTATAATCACTACATATTATTGGGAAAAGAGAGGCATAGTGTAGTCTTAGGTATTCCTTTACTTCATAGTTCTTAGAGAGGACTTGTAGCATTTGGAAGAGTGTTTCCTTCATGCAATGTAAAAGATGAATGATAGACTGTGATTAGAATGAAAATAATGTTTTCTAATGATTTTGAAGTCAAGCAGCAAGTAAGAAAAATGACTGGTAATTCATTATGGTTTTCATGTCTATCAATAAAATACCTGAAGCAAAATAATCTCATAATATTCTATAGCCACCTTTGTTTTACTGACTGAATTTGCTTTTGGATAATTACATAAAAGACAATGAGTCTTTTAGCACACTGATTTTCCTAGTGGATTATATAAAAAAAATAGGTGTAAGGGTGTTTTTAGATGAAAAGTATTCTTCTGGGGTTCTTTCCTCCTTGAATATTGTTAACCATGCTGCAAGTAGCAAGCATGCAAAATGGGAAATTCAATTATTGTGCTGAAAAACATTCTAAATATTTTAATTTAGAAATTTTTGTTCATTGTTAAGAGGAGTTTCTATGAATGTGTTAGATTAGTCCATAGGAAGAAGTCTCATTCAGGGTATCCTATAYCTGGTACTCCCATTATTGAGAGTGTCTGTACAGATGTCTTATTTTAGAAGGAAGACATATTTCATTATTCTGAAGCTTCGTCATCCATGTTTATACTACAATATTGTGGTGGGTTGACCTTGTCTATCTGTCAAAGACATGCATTCAGCCATTCCTTCTCTTTCCCTTCTCAACTAAGCTCATGAGCTGAGATAAAGAGAGGGAAATCACTTACTGATTAATCTTAGGGGATTTTTTGCACTAAAGGAGATGCACTTTCTCAGAATTCACTCCCCATGGCTGTGGGGCTCAGCTGTGCCCTGTGGTTTGCTGGACCAAGCTGCAAGGGGCTATGTAAGGCTCAGGGAAGCCCCAGCCTGTCCTCACAAAATCTGTGCTGCAGACTTCTTCCTGCCAGAGCATGGGGCACCTGCAAACCCACAGAGACATTTTCTGCACCATTTTGAAAATAATAAATGAAACCCCGTGTCTTTACTTCATACATAAATAAATGTTCAATGTAATAAACTACAAATAACTAACAGTATATGTGAGAAAGRATATCTTGGTATAGCTTTATATAGAACAGTAAAGAAAGATCAAACAAAAGTCAATTACATTCAAATTTTGCAAGGATTTTAAATATTTAAATCAGAAAGTTCAAGAATRTATTATATCCTTAGCAGGAAATAGCTTGATACATTAATTTAAAACTGAGAAAGAGGATACAGAATATCAGAGCACAATTTYCTTTGGACAATCTCTTTTTGTTTGTTTTGCCTCTTAGCACAGTCAAGAAAATGATACTTGCCATGAAAGGTTTGGGAAAACCAAACCCACCATATCCTGGTGTATGGGAAAGACAAAGAAATGAAGASCAAAGCACAAGAAACTGTAGGAGGTCCTGTGAGATGAGCAAGGGCAATTAGGTTGTCAGTAACAACTAGATGAAAATTAATATTAGCTCTCTTATGAAMTAAACCTGTGAGACCCTTCCTAATCTGCAAAGAGAGGTCTGAAAAACTAGGGCACACAGAGCTCAGAAGTAGGTGAACACTAACAGTATAAAAGCACAAGCAAAAAAATTCATGACAGGATGAGGAAACAATGCCCATAACCCACAAATTAAATGTCAATATGAGGAAGGACAGCTTTATGTTCAGAGTGGAAGAGGACCAGAACAGGCTGCCCAGGGAAGTCATGGAGTGTCCCTCTCTGGAGACATTCAAAACCCACCTGGACAAGTTCCTGTGTCACCTGCTCTAAGTGACCCTGCCTTGGAAAGTGGGTTGGACTGGATCATCTTCAGAGGTCACTTCCAACCCTAATGATTCTGGGATTCTGTGAACTTTACAAAGAAAAGGCTGCAAGCTTAAATGGGGTTGGCATGCAGACATGATTTTGTTTTGTCATAAATAGGTCTTCTGTCATTGAGGTCCAACAGACTTCCAAAGAAATACAAATTAATATTATATATTTGAACAACTGCAGAATTACTTTACCACATGGACATCAGGGGAAAATGTATGGTACCTCTGTTATTTTTCTATAGCAAATGTCCAGAATTATTTTCTTCAAATATTCTGTGATTCAACTAGAGATTTTTAGGATGTGGCAATTCATCAGGTATCATAACAAAAGACCTTTGTGCCAAGACCATTATTTGGAGTGCATCTGTCCCTTGTAGCTACTAATCCTCATAGTTCTACAAATTCCTGTCCTAAAAACTTTAATTTATTCATGTTATTTCCTTGTTCCCTGCCTGTCTTTCCTATCATGTTGGAGTCCTCAACTGTAGCATGGAAACTTTTAATCTTTTTTATTATAGAAATAGTGCATAGCCTGCCCATGAAAAATCCAATGACCATTTTACATAGAGAAACAGCTAAAAGAGTATCCTGAATTTAGCTATATAGAGTTGCCTGCAAATGGAGAGAATATTTTATACAGTTAAATTGACTATATTTTAGGCTCCTAATGTGTTACAAGTAGTGACTTATAGTCTGTCTTGTATCAGCCTAATTCTTACTCCATTTTAGGTTAATCTACATTATTGACTTTGTTTATTATTTTAATGCATGATTATACTCCCATAAATTTTACAATTTAAGCTTTAAAAAAACACTATTTAAAAATAATTTATTTTTATTCTTGCTTTTTAATGTGCAGTACATCAATAGTAAATTTCAAATTTAAAATAAAAAATACTCTGCTTGTGGGATCTATTGTCCATATAATTCATAGCAATTCAGCATTTTTAAACTGAAAACTACTGTTATTTTTTTACTTCTGAGCAGATTTAATCCCGTTTTCTGATAGTTCTCAGTAATCATATCTAAAGTAGGCAAACCTAGATTCTAAGTTTAGGACTTCAGGCTTTACCCTTATGCCAATGCCACTATCTTAAGTGCTACTGGTTGACATCCAATCTGCGTATTTAAACTTAACAAAATTTCTGGGGTGAAAATTTGTTAGTTACGGAACTTATGAAGCACCTTGATTAAGTATCAGACCTTTTATTACCCCTCCACAGGAAAAAAACAAGCTTTTCCCGTAGTAATGAAATTGTGTGAAACCACTGCCATGAAAATGTGGGGTCACAGTCTATTTTACATTACTGGTGGTAATAAATGGCAAGTGTTCACCTACAGGACAACAATTCACAGCAATTTCTTTTTACTGCAACTGGTACTTGTGGCTGCAAGGTGAGAGACTGTGAATGTGCAGAGCATTTGAAGCTTTGAGTATCTTGTTTATTACCCCAGAATTTTAACTATTAGCATTACAGACAGGCATCTACATAGCATATCGTAGCAAAGTAAAAGGTGTGTCAGGTTTCATATAGAAAGAAGGGCTTTTTGCAAATGTATTTGGCTTGTGCGTTTGTTGTTTTTTTTTTTAATTGCTTGTGTTTGACCAGTACAGTGAATTATTTTTGTTAAAAGAAGAGTAATTACCTTTCCAGATGTCTMTGAACATAATTTTTTCTTAGATTCAACATGCCAAGGCTGAAGAATATAATTTTATACCTACAGATCATCTCCTCATCACAAAAAATATATATTGTTCTGCTTTATGATGTCTAAAACAAAGTAGATACAAGTTGTGTCTCTTAAACACTTCTTTCCCAGGTAAAAATGTATCCAACAACAACAAAAAAAACTTGCAAAAACAGGGTTAGAACTTGGCACCTATTAAAAGTCCTAGGGTAAATTAATATAATGGAAGTATATCTAAAACTAGCTACTGCTATTTATATAATTACATTAAATATTCAGGAGTATTATGGTAGTAATGCAATAATCACTAAATACTGACATTCTTATTTTAAAGTATTGAGGGTAAGACAAATTTTTTTTATGCAGAAATTCTATTATTTGTTCCTTAAGTGAATATATCAAGCCAACACTTCCGTCTCTTCCTGGGGTTTTTTGAAAGTTGTAGCCCATTACTGTGTAAAATGCAACAGGAGTGATCAGCTGATATGTCAGCAAGACAAAGCATTTGTGTATAAAGGTTTTTTGACTAACACAGTTGAAAGAGAATATAATACCACAAACTTTGATGAGTTAGTGAACCTGTTTATTATTAATAAAGGAGCTGTTGGTGGGGAAATATTGCTTTAAATTAAATATGGATGCATTGCTTGTGCATCAGAGCAGCACTTTGATTTACTTGCACATTYACAGATAATGAGATCAAATTAAAAACACGAGATTAAAACATTCAGTACTACTTTGTATTTTGCAGACCACTTTTGCTGCTGCCTGTTACTTAGGATTCTCAAGGTCTTAAACACTGGCTATGATAAATATAATAGCATTAATTTTTTCAATCTACTGTAATATATTTTATTTGTCCTAATTATCTTTTGAGGTGCTGAAAAAGAAAACAACCAAACAAAACTGGAATAAAAACATGTCARACGTCTATGGCTATGGGAAAAAAAAATATAATTACATGGGCAAACATAAATTAAAATATTTCCATTTGACAGTAATCATCAATGGATAAAACATTTTCTTTGACAGAGATTGCTATGAGTCTTCTACATAGATGGACTTTATAATCAATCTATAAAATAATTTTGCTGGCATAAATATTTTATTTTTTCTCTKATGATGCTTTATTTATGGCCCTGATTTTCAAGCATATATATGTATGAAATGTCCACTCTATTGTTACTGCATTTGGGGAGGTTTTGTGTCACTCTGTGGTTAACAAGTCCATAATTTTACAACTGACTGCAAGGTGAAATGAAAACCAATGTCTCAGTTTAAAAGTCTTGCTATTATATAATCACTGTTTTTTCAGCCATGAATTTTTTTGCATTTAATCCCAAAATAATATTTTAAATTATATGTATATTTATCAAAATGTTTTGATGAGTTGATCTTGGCTGGTTGCCAGGTGCTCACCAAGGCAMTACATCACTGCCCTTCTTGATTGGGGTGGGGGAGAAAACAAGATGGAAGAAAACTTCTAACTTTCAGGTCAAGACAAAGGCATWTTGCTAGAAAAAGGAAGAATGAAAAAAAAACAACAACAATTGTTCTATACTTCTGATCAGCAAGCAACTCCTGTCCATTTCCCAGGAAGTCAGGCTTCAGCTCACACAGCAYTTGTTCTTGAAGGAAAACACTATAAATAACAAAGACCCCCCTCTTCCTCCTCTTTTCTTAGCTTTTATATCTGAGCAGATGCCATAAGGCATGGAATATCCTCTTGGTGAGTTTAAATCAGCTGTCCTGGCTGTGTCTTCTCCCAAGATCTTGCCCACCCCTAACCTAGTGGTGTGGGGAACTTTGGAGAGACTGAGTTRATGCTGTGCCAGCACTGCTCAGCAGTAGCCAAAAACCTGACATGCTATCAACACCTTTCCAGCCACCAATGAAAAAAGCACAGCACTGTGAGGGCTGCTGTGGGGAGTATCATCTCAGCTAGACCCAATACAAATATATACTTGTATGTAAAAACATGCATTTTTTTTAATATGTGTGTATGAATGTATGATACCTGAAATGAAAAAAAAAAAAAAAAAAAAAAAAAAAAAGTCTTTCTTCTTTTGGATTACTAAAAACAACATGCAGAATTAAAGGGGATTCCATATTGGCTTTCACATAAGTAATATTATGTCTTTTACATGAGCGTCCTGAAATGCAGTTTTCAGAAGACTGACAAGAAAATGTTTTTGTGGTGAAACAGAATAGAAGAATATCTTTAGATGAATAAATATTAAAAGCAATCAGCTTGAACTTAGGAAACTTGGAGAAAGCTAGATAAGTTTATGTCACTTTGATACACAAAATAGAAAAACTCAGTCAAACAACATATTAAGAGAGAAAATATCAATGTTTTCATCTATAATATTTTATCCTTAATCCYTTGAATTTGCCAAAAGTAGCAAATGAATTTTGCAACAGTGAGGAATGGGATGTTTGGTGTAAGATAAGAACATTTTCTTCAGGGGGTGACTTTCAAAATGTTTCTCAGTTGAATAACCTGGAACAGTTTCAGCCAGTGTGCACAGGACGTGGTTAAAGAGAGCCAGAGGTTCTTTATAATTTAGAACACTGCCTAAATACTTTGTGTTGCTGGGCTGAGTAGCAACTGATAAAACAATAATCAGATGCAAATCACCTTGAAAAATATTACTAGACTACCTATATAAAAGACTCGAGCTAGAAATTATTTTTTAACATTTTTTCCTTTAAACATTTTTTTTTCACTCCAAGGATCTTTAGAAGTTTCAATATTAGACTTGCATTTATAATGAACTGTAGTGTATAGTAACTGAATTCTGTGAACTGCACCCTTGAAAAATAGTCTATTGTCAAGTTATGTTTAAGTAAGGATTGTAGACATTCACTGAAAAGCTTTTCCATATTCTTTATTCAATACTGTACCCACAGAATGTGATTATAATTCTGCAGTGTTGACTTACATAAGATCACAATTTTAGGATGTCTTTGTATTTTTCCTTCTTTTTTCATGTTCACCACTTACATTCTTAGTCAATCTGCTTTTTAACACAAGCATTTTTTTTTTTCTCAATGAGAAATTTCTCATATGAGAAATGAGGACTTAGGGAAAAATTATTAGTTGTACATTTTGAATATTAAAATTCTACAATAAGATACATATTGATTCACAGGTAATGAATTATCCAGTATCAATTCAAATTTGCTATCACACTTTTGTTTAAACTGAAAGCACTAAAAGCTTGTAAGACTTTTTTGCAAAGACTTATGAAGTATCCAGGAATCACCTTTCTTCGCTTTCAGAAGTTTCATATTTCCTTGAAAGTATGATGAAAGTATGTGTGTACAAAAGTAAATGAYGGATCTCTTTCTGTTCATTATTTAGGAATTGTGAAAAAAAAAATAGATCACTAAATAAAAGATTGTATGATACAGAAAATAAATGCCTTTGAATAACAGATATAGTGTCATTTCTGTAATGGAAAAAAAGTACCAAAAAATGTAATACTCTGTATATAAAATACCATACAGCTCTAAGATTTGCTTCAAAATTAATGTTTTCAAACAGTACTTTTTGAAACAAATCATAACTCTTAAACACRTCTTGCATATTTGCTGACAGAGCACACTGTGAACCATGTAAAATCAATGTACCCTCTTAACATTGGCTATATTAGATAAGAAGCAGGATTATTTACCATGGGCTAAGCACRGTGAGCATTCTAGCATATTTTTTTTTATGAGAACTTACTTGCATCTGCCAGCTTGCAATTCATGTGAACAGATATAGAGAACTCTTTGTAATATTCTAGTAAAATCAAATGCCTGSGTTGCTGGCTATGCTCTGGATCTGACTTTTATATAGGCATCACCTGAGCACTGGCTTAAAGAGYACTTGACCCTCCCTGTTAAAGCATTCAGATGGAATTCAGATGCAAGGAAGGCTCCAGTCACCCTGGGCTGAAGTCAGATTGAGTTTGTTAGCAGGTGCTGGAGTTCCCTCTGGCTCACACTCCTGTAGGTCCCTCCCCAYCACTTAGCAGCATCAGGCGTCCTTTCAGGTTTCTCTGTCTTCCAGGTATACTCCAATAATCCGGAACTTTGTACCCAGAGTTTCCAGAAACTTCCAAAGCAGAACCCAGAGCCTGTTGCACAAACTGCAGTATCTGGTGGCTCCTCTGTTAGCTGCACTCTAGGACTGTTCAATTATTCTCCATCAATGTCACCTGATTAAGTTGACAATTTTTYTCACTGTGCTTCAACATGGCAAAGYTTTTCCTTTTCTGCTTTTCTTGTGAAGGACTCTCAGTTATCAGTTTTACCAGCATTCATAGGATAATCTAAAAGGTATCAAACTACTCGAGCACTTAAAAATCAACCACTTAGTAGAATTTTAATTTAAAAGAAGTTTAAATTAAGTACTGGAATGGTAGGAAAATACTAATGACAACGTTGCAACGTTGCTTTGTTTTTCTAAAAGCAGTAATAATTAATATATTATAGAGTGCTGAGATTTATTAAAACTTGCAAAGAACAAAGCTCTAACCCATACCAAACACATCAAGGACCTTGGAAAAAGAACTGTGTGACACTGAATAAGGATGAGACCATAGTTACAACCCCTGCACMCCTCCACTAAATAATAATAGAAAAATCTTGAGACTCTACAGAAACACGGTCATAACTAGATGCCATTTGTTTATGCAAATGACCAGCTATGGATGCAGAACTGCTTAATGAGCTAACAAAGATGCTCACGTCTGCCAGCCTAATGTAAATGGCTTTAAAAGCACAACAAGGCCTGCATTGAAAAGAGCTGGTTGTGCTGGTATCACTTCAGACTTGGGTGTGCAGAACTGATGACCCAAAGCCCATTACTCTACTGTAACATGTACAAGCATATCTCGTTGTCAGGAAACTGTACCTTAATGTGTGGAATAAGGCTTTGCTGCTTGAGTTTGCTCTGATTACTCACCTTTGAGGAGTGTCTGTTAAAGACAATGAAAAGATTATCTAAAAATGTTCCCAGCACATTTGGTTTCATTTCCTTCCTTCCTTCCTTCCTTCCTTCCTTCCTTCCTTCCTTCCTTCCTTCCTTCCTTCCTTCCTTCCTTCCTTCCTTCCTTCCTTCCTTCCTCCCTCCCTCCCTCCTTCTGTGTTGTCTCTTGCATAGCAATGCCTTAAAGAGAAATGAACAGATATTGGTTACAATTTATTCAGTACACATAAATACTGTAACGATAAATGCTGTAACGATCAGATCACTTATCATTTACACTTCTCAATATCTAGCAATATCCAGTCTGTCTGGGTTTTGGTTTTGGTTTGGTTTTTATGGGTTTCAATGCAGACAGATAATATACAAAAACAGCTCTTCGGCAGACAGAAGTTCAGGGTACTGGTGTCCATAGTAAAGGGCAGAAGTGAATAAAGCAAGGGAACTGGAAGAAGCTAGATGTTGATTCAAACTCCATGCTTTTGGAAACTAAAACCTTAAGTACCCAAATATCTTGTGAAATTAAAGCAACATTAATTTTCTGCTTTCTTTCATGTTCTTTCCTGCAGTTGCTGGTGGATTAGTATATCATTAGCTGAAAATATTTCCTGAATTGCTAGCTTTAATTATTATCAAAGCTGCAATAATATAATATATCTTSTCAGAAATACAGTTGTTGATTAAATCTTGATTCAATCTCTTTTTCTTCTGCACAGAGAGGCCTTTAGTAGGTTCTTACAGGAAGGGGTAGRTTACTGTTCCTGAGGTGTATCCATAAGTTAGGGTGAAGCAACTGCACTTTACTGAGATTTAACTGTGCTAGTAAAGTGGGATATTATCCATTCATCTCATGTGGTGGCAGAACACTTCATTTGTGTTTACAGAATTGATGTACCCATTTGAGGGTACACATCATCAACATACTCATATGGCAGACAATGAAAACATCAGTGAGGATTATATCTTTCATGTAATTTTTCATTTAAATTTCAGATTCAGTCTTGTTGCATGACATYAGTATTTAAAAGTAGATATTTTCAGTGAAATTTATCTCTTGGTAGAAGTCTATGAGTATAAAACAATTGCAGGAACACATACCTGAGGCAGGAGGTTTTTTTGGTAGAAATGATGTATGTCTCAGTGAAGTGATTTTAAAAAACTATGATTTGTTTTAGATAGGTACAACTTTCTTCATATTCAGAGGCCACTAAACACACACAGTCCTACATGCATATACACATTATTTACAATGCTTATAAGTATTTTCAATTAAAATTACTTATTACGCCAAATTATAAGTAGGACAAGAGGACTTTCAAAAGTTACAGAAGATAATCCCATTGCAGRAGTCATTGAGCTGCCATTGCATTAATACCATTCAATAACACAGTCAGGAGCTGCCAACAGTCTTACCCTCTTCTCTCCTCTTCTCTAATTTTGTTTTCTGCAGTTTTATTCCAGAAATGATTATTTTTTGGTATAAAGTTGCTTATAGTTTCCCAAAGATATTTCAAGGATCTTGGTTCTGATATACTATTTTAATATGATTGATTATGAGAAAAACATTCACTGAAATAATAGAAATTGTGTGAAGAAATACTCTAAATATGTCCTTAAAACCTAGATTAGAATTTACATTGAATACTTAAGTGCGAATGCTTTCTATCGTATTAGCACTCTGTGAGCTATTCAATTCTTTTGCTGTAAATATCTTCAGGAAAAAAGAAATTAATATCTATGAAACCGTTGGCTCTGCAGCTGATCAACTTTGCTGTTAATATGTACTGATGTCAACCAGTTGCAAGAAAGAAAAGGACAACAGAAAGACCAGTWGCCAAACAACTTGCACTCCCTGTAGTGAGGCAATTATTCCCTTGGAGGCTCTTATCATCTTTATAACATGAATTCTGCACAAGCTTCAAACATACTAAGTGCTTTCTACTGCATTACTGGCACTGTAGTTCACACTAGGGATATAAATTACAGAGGAAGAGGGCTGAAAAAAAAATCTGTATTACTGACATGAAAATTAGTAGACCACCCTTGTAATGTCAAATTCTCAGTTCTGAGAAAAGTTGCAATTTTGCAAATGCAAATGTGTCCTACAGGAAGGGGGTGGGTGGAGGGATATATAAAAAAGAGCAATTTTTTTCACATTAAAATAATGAACATCTGCAAAATAAACCCACCCTTTTCAAGAAGTACAAAGTTTCCGCTGAATATCATAATATTAAAGGAGGAAACACAATCTCCCAGAAGGAAATATTGTCATTCTGAAGTTGTGAAATATATTTCAGAGGGCAGAAGATCACTTTATTGTCGTTGTTTTTTCTTGCACAAGTGTAATCAGCACRGCAACTTAGCAATGGCAGTTACCTTTACCAAAGGCAGCTATTAATAACTTTATGTTTAATAATAAAAATATAGGAAGTTTTCATATCTCTAATCTGAATGTGATATTGACTTAGCCACAAAGACATATTCCTAGGAGATGACAATGAAAAATGACATTAAACATAGCAAAAAAAAAAAAAAAGAACAGTTACTGAGCTTTCTACTTATCAGGAGAATAAAGCACAAGGATGTTGTTAAGTGTGCTTGGTTTATGAAATTCATGTATTTTTAATAATTTCCTTTTTTTCTTTATGTTTTTAAGACTGAAAGGTACATGATTTCATACAATTTATTAAGTTGTATGCTAATCTATATTCCTTACTTTTGGAAAGTTTAGGTTTATATGAGCTTTGTCTTCTTGCATTTTTGAGTTCAGTATAAATTATAATGTTTATTGGTTCAGAAGATATGCTATTTGTGTGTGACACCTCATCACTGCAATTGTACAGACACAAATTGCTCAGACAAACAGCTTTCCATGCATTTCAGTCAAATGCACTCATATGATTTCATTGCAGTGACTTCAGTGACAGAAATGCAACAGAAACAAGATTTCAATTATTGTATGATAAAGATTCATTTTTGTTAGTAAATATTTGCAGTCTTGGAAGGCACAATTTTAAACAATGCCTGGCTTCCTATTAGGCTGTTACATGTGTTAAAGTGTTAATCTTTCCCATKTGCCTTTAGTGTACTTTAACTTAACCATGGTCTCATATTAGTGCTTGAAAGTAAAGATATGTCATGACTGTTGAATTTTGTCAGACTTGGGTTTTAACTGAGGGCAATGAATGTTGCTAAACCCTTCTACAGTAAGGAACGTGTCTGAACAATGACTGAAAGACAACTATTACAGGTTCCCAATATTTAGTCCTGTATTTTTTGTGCTATTAGTTTGTGTGGCCACATTTTGGTACTGGGGGGCTACAAGGGACACTTCTGTGAGAAGCTGCCAGAAGCTTCCTCCATGTCCAGCAGAGCCAATGCCAGCTGGCTCCAAGTTGGATGTGCTCCTGGCCAAGGCTAGGCCAATCAGAAATGGTAACACCTCTGTGATAACATATTTAAGAAGGCARAAAAGTAATTGCACGGATGCAATTGTAGCCAGAGAAGAGTGTGTTGAGAATATGGGAGAGGAATGACGATGCAGACACCAAGGTCACTGGAGAAGGAGGGGGAGGAGATGCCTCAGGCACTGGAGCAGAGATTCCCCTACAGCCCAGGGTGCAGCCYATGGTGAGGCAGCTGTGCCCTGGAGCCCGTGTAGTGCCACTGGGATGCAGAGATCCACCTGCAGCCCATGGAGGAGACCCATGCCAGAGCAGGAGGATGCCCAAGAAAGGGCTGTGAACCCATAGGAAATCCATGCTAGAGCAGGGTCCTGGAAGGGACCTGCAGACCCATGAAAAGGGGATTCCAATTGGAGCAGGTTTCCTGATAGCACTTGTGCTATCCCTGTGGGGGACCCACGCTGGAGCAGCCTGTCCTTGAAGGACTATACCCTGTGGAAGAGTGACCCWTGTTACAGCAGTTTGCAGAGAATTGCATGGGATGGGCTCACACTGGAGAARTTTGTGGAAAATTGTCTTCCCATGAGAGGAATCCCACACTGAAGCAAAGGAAGGACTCTCCTCCCTGAGCAGTGGTGGAAAAAAAAACAGTGATGAAGTCACCATAACCCCAATTCCCCATCTCCCCACACTGCTGAAGGAGAGGAGATGGAGATAGAGCTGGGAAGGAGGCGGGGAGGGGGAGGAGGGGGAGGAGGGAAGCCGGTTCTAAGATTTATTTTACTTCTCATTACTGTCTCTGATTTTGTTAGAAATAAATTCAATTAATATCTCTAATTTGAGTCTGTTTTGTCTGTGACAGTACTTGGTGAGTGATCTCTTTTAGTCCTTATCTCAARTAATGAACATTTTGTAATGTTTTCTCTCACCTTGCCCAGTTGCAGTGGGGAGTGATAGAGTAGATTTGGTGAGTGCCTGGTGTCCAGCCAGCATCAACGCACTCCAAGTGCCCTGAAAGCAGAAACATTAGCACCGTGGACTGAAATGTGTGACTGCTGTAACATGCGGCTACAGGCCTTTTTTTGCTAGAACTGAGAGAGTAAAATAACTAGAAAGTGCTAGAGAATCARTGTAGGAACATAAACAGGAATATTTAAGCTTGAAATAAAAAATTCTGTGCAACTCAAGCTATAGAGCTTTGGGACATTTGCTGGTACCTCTGAGCTGGATCCGATACTTCAGTGTGGGAACCAGGACTGCCTCTGATCAGAAAGCACAGTTGTTTACAGTAACTTGATTACTCAAAGCAACATTCCATTCAACAAAGCAATTCAAATATCCAATTTTTAAAAAAACAAACCAAAATAACTAAACAACCTCCAACCACATAACGAAACAAACAAGTAAGCCYGTTAATATTTTCCACTTGTACACTGTATACTGTATTCCATACTGTATACTCACATATGGTCAAAGCCTGTTTTCTACAATGCAATTTGGAGACCTTGGGCAAGTTTCAGTTTACATTAAATCAGYGTATAGATTCCCAAGACTTAAGATTTCTCATCAATATCTGCTGAAATGTACACCAAAGCATATTCTTCATTTCTTCTCTGCTTGTTCTTTTCAAGCATTCAGAATAATATTTTCCAGTCCTGCATTACAAACCCAAACTCATCTAAAAAATTCTCTTTCACTGAATCCTCTCACTTTTTGCTTTTCACCATAGAATTTTATGGCCCCTTGACAAGGCTAAAACAGAGTAATTTCATAAACTGAGAACACTTTAAAATACAAAATATTTTAGCTCCTAATGACACGTGACTGTTTCAAGAGGATTAAGGGAGAAAGTGAGGRCTATTAAATTCTCAATGGTCCCGTCAAGTCACACTACATGTATAGCAGTATGGGGAAACTACATCAAGGCAGATATATCAACCCCCTTYGTGCAATTCAGAGAAAGGTAATTTCCCAGGATCCTGCAGTACCACTATGAAAAATCTTAGAATGTAGTAAAGCACCTCCCACCCCCGAATGGGCATCTCTGTATAAGGAAAGAGTTTCAGTTTACCTTTAGACATTTTAGAAAGTTCAACTCGAGAGTTCCGTGCCCTTCTCATTTTAATTGTCATGGTGCCAAGAGAGAAGAACCTGTTGGACCTTGTCACTGTTCTTCAAATCCTGTACCTCTCCCTATTGGCAGCAAGCCAAATTATCCCTCCTAAAACATTAAGTATTTAGGAAGGAKCACAAAAGAACTAAGKGGCTTTTTAGAGTGCTTCTAGCAGGATGTCAGAGGTTTTATTGGACACCTGTGCACGGCTTTTTTTTTTTTTGTTTTCTGTAACGTTTGCTATTTTTCACTTATTAACCTTTTACTTTACAAAACACCTCTGAAGAGCAGTCTCACCAAGATTATTTTAAGCCATTCTGTAAGGGCTGGACCCTCAGAGATTGAYACATTTTTATGTGGCTCATAACACTCTGGTCATGTGTTAAACTGTATCATTAGAAAGAATTTTTATCTGGCACATCCTTTTCATCAGTGGTTCTTTAAAATGTTGAACAATTCTTATAGAATTTTATATATTTTTGCTTAATTATAACTGCATTTTAATCCTTTGCTGTTTTATTTTACAATAGAAAATGCTAAATTGAAATATATATCTGTGTTTGAAAAGTCATCAATAACTAAGCTAAAAATTACCTAACAATTTATCTCTGTAACAAGAATGTGGAGGTAAAGGATGCCCATCCTCACACCATCCAGTACTCCCCTATATAAAGAGTTCAGGATATRGGAATGAGAGGATGCTGGTACAGAGGTGGGGAGTTACACATGAAATAGAATAGAATCTTATTGATATGCTCTGTAGGACATATCATATGCTAGCAGTACTTCCTTTCCTCATTCTTTATTTCCTCTTCTATGTCTACATTTTATGCCTCCAAAAATAAAAAAAAATAATGAGGAAATCAGTGTCTACTTCTAGTTATTTAGATCAGCAATCTGAAGGTGAAAAACTGAAGCTTTCTTGTAGACTACAAAGTAAATTTTATTCTTTATTGTGTGTAAGTCTGCAGAAGCCTCTACATGCTTAATTTTTCCTATATTATGTCTGATAAAATCTTCCAGGTTTTTTTGCTTTGTAAAAGATAACACATTTATATACAKTAGATGTGTCTTTAAGGTTTGGCTGCTGTGGGATACATATAATTTGTGCTTGGGGTCTGCAAAAAAATGAGATACAGCAAAAAAGGTATCAGGTATTGGACCTGCAGTGAACTCCTGGTCACACGCAGCTCTAAACCACTGTGTCTTTGTTTTGACAGTACAGCCAGTTGCTGCACTGTGGTTTACTSTCTTTTGAGGCTGTTGCATCATCCAGCTTCTATCTCATGATCTTCTGGAGTCTTATCTTACAGGCTGAATTCATCAGCCTCAAGCGAGTTGTTCCAAATTAAACAGGCAAAATACTGAACAGGTTTAGCTTCCTTCGCTGTCCATCATGTTCCAGATTTTTGTACAGTACTAAGCAGAAAGTTTGAACAGTATGGACACATGTCAGTATGTCACTTAACCTTTGTGATTGGGTCATATCTCAGGTTGATGTTTACTTGACATTAGAGATGTTTCTATCATGTTTGATGCTACAAACATCTCCTGGCAGGAGTTAAATCTTTAATTTCCTAGTGGCATCCATGGCACTTGAGAACATTCTGCAGGCATTGATATTATGCTGTCTTTATAGCAYAGCAGATTTTTTGCCTCGGTGATACTATCTTTCCTAATAATTAATTCAGTATTATTCTTTTCCAATTAAAAATACATAAATTAGCAAGTATGTTGTAATCTAGCATAGTTAGACTCATCTGATATTTCAGATGTCAACTTTTTGTCTGACTTCCAAGATTACTGGTAAGAAGCATTTGCAAGAAGCATGTTCACGCTTCCAATTAGTGTTTATACCACAAAGAGCTTGATATACTATTGATCTCTCTTAGCAAGGTTGCCAAAAATCTCTCCACTAGTGCAATATCCTGTAATTGCAGATATACGGATGAGGAAAAGGAAAAAGGTTCCCATTTTAAGGGAATTAAATTTATATGATATTTTAGATTTGCTATGAATACTGAATAACATACTCATGTGGAAATAAATTCACACTGAAGTCTCTATGACAGGTCTGCTTACAGACAGTATTCTTATCATCTGCATACTCAAAGTCTGGTCTCCCTTCCTTTGGTAGTGAAATTAATCTYCCCCAGGCTTCCCTCAGCCATACTCAAATATTAGGACTGGGATCTTTCTCTTCAGTGTGGCTGAAGTACTCACTTTTTYGGGAGTGCAATATACTAGGTCTCTGAGGTGGTCAGAAAACCCACTGTAACTAGTAAAAGTGAATACAYATCTCCATTCCTGACTGGTCTACCTCGACCAAAGTGCATGTGCACATACCACAGCATTATCCCTGGAACAAAAAGTGCATAATTGTGGAAAAAATTACTCCAAATCTCTAGAATACTGGCTAAAAGTGACCTTCATTTGGGCACTGAATGGGCTGAAAGTTTCAGGTGATTTTTGAAGATGTGGAGGAAATAATTTTTGCCTAGTGATTAACTTAGTTTTTGATGATAGATATCAAGTTGAAGCCACCATTGCTTTGGGGAAACAGACAAAAAATGCAAATAAAATCTTTAAAATTTACAGTGTTGAGGAAAGACAACAAAATAAACAAAACCTTTATTTTCCTTCCCCATAATGAAAATAAATGTGTGATTTGGAAAAATCACACAAAATTTTATTAAATTTGAAAATTTTATGACCAAACCACTAAAAGTTCCTTTTTATATCACTACTGCAATGTTTCAAGATGGTTGTAGTTCACATATCCCATGTTCTCCTGCAGGGTCCAGCTTCCCTAGTTACTCCTTCTACTTTTACTCCTAGTGAAAACTGAGGTAAGGGTAGACATTTTCATCAATGTTTACCACAAAGGATAGCAAGCAAGGGCACATGGAAGAAAAAATGTACATGAACTGAAAGCATTACTCAAAAAATTTACTTCAGACAAAAAATTAGTTTTGCACCAAAAAAATCAGACTGGAATGAAAAAATAAGCCTTGGTTTTTTTACATGCTCAAATCTATATCTGGTTGCAAAATGCAACCCCAAAACCTCACTTTTAGTGTCCTTTTCAACACTGTTTGTTTGGGGGTTTTTTGCAAACCTATTCACAGTGTAAATTGTTACTCACTTTCTGTGATGATCAGCACCTGAATTGATGTATTTTTAATATTTATCACAGATCATATCTTGTGACATTTTTCAATTTGACTGAAACAAAAATCTATTGAATGACCCAAAGGCTAGTCTGAGACAAACAAGAATTTTAGGGAACAAATTATAAAAATCCCACCACAGGTTGGTAAGAAATGGGTTCAGAAATTAGGAGATTGGCCTTCAATGACCTTCCATGAAAGAGCAGTAAATTCCTTAGCATCATGTGAAATTTTTTTGTCTAAATCCTTGGAGCTAAATTCCATCCTGAATATACATTCTATATCAATGGAGAGCATTTTCTTATTCAGCTCCAGCCATGTTCATCGTCTTGACATATGTTACCTACTCTTTCCATACAGTCTTTTCTATCTTCTTCYATTTCATTTATGCTTTATATCTCTTGCTATAAATAAAATGCTGTTTTTCTAGCTTATCCTTCAAGTGTAACACCTCTGGTCCTCCTCTGATGAAGTGTCTGCTGTCAAGAGGAGTCGAGGGCATACAGCTCTTCACAGCATCAGTCTGTATCTTAGCTCTCAGAGGCACTGCATTTCCTAGAAGTCTCTGTACCCTATTTTTGTAAAAGACTTTGTACTGACCAGGCATCATTAGCAGTAGCAGACATTGACACTGACATGTCCAAACAAGACTTCCTGACATTTCAGTGGCATTTTTCCTTAAGGATGATATTTGCTTTCTCTACATTGTCTTATCAGCTGGCCCCTCCCACCAGGTCCTATAGATCATTATCAAGACAATGCCTTCGTTGTCCCCACATCTTCCCTGTGCTCTTTCATTCCTATGTATGGTGCATTTGCTGTCATTTTTTATTAAAGCTTTGAAATTGGCAGAGCATTCTGACCTTTGTTTGTATCAGTCTGGCAGAAACCTATTTTAATTAAGAGCTTTCTGCCAATTAGTCACAYACATTTTTCATCTCTTACAGTGCAGCAAGATCTGGGGATACTCTAAGGAAATTCATAAACTTTAAAAYTGGATTCAGAATGGGTGAGGGAGTAGAAAAAGTCAGTAAAAATGAAACAATTTTTCTCTATAATTTTGTCCCTTGAAAGACTAAATAACCTTTAATTCAGTGGCTCTCAATGCTTGCAAATGCTTGGCATTCAGCTCCCGTAGCTGCACCTTCACGGGGCAATGTTACTGTACACAAGGCTGTCCCTACGTTTGTATCTGGAGAGCTCAGTGAACTGAAGGAGGTCACGTAAAAGAATAGAGCAATACAGAACTTGGTGTAATGCCATTATGACAGACGATCTATACCTGTTTCCATTTAGTCATTGGCAATGCTTCACAATAGCTTTACTAAGCTAATGCCTACTGTTTTTCAGTGCATTATGTGTAGCAGTAGGAAGCATTAACAGAAAGACTCCCTTAGACCAAGCTCATGAATTTGAACAGTAGGAAATGATTCCTCCTACTAGTTTTATACCAGCACTGAAATTTCATGTTTCAATACRTCCTAAATCATAAAAAGCTTTTCAAGACCTGGATGTGGATTTCATATAAAAATGCCAGCATTAAAAGAAACATGGATTACTAAGTCTCTCATTCAAAGAGTGGTTTAATCATAGACATATAGGATTAGTCTTAAGCTCTCTCTTTGACATAAAAAATTTTAGACAGAACTGTTTTTGTTGGATAGATTAGAAGAGCTACATTACAATAAGACTCTGTGGCTCAATAGATAGGAGATATATAATCAAATCCTTCATAGGTAGGTGGAGTTTAAATTCTCAGGGACTAAATATGATGTTAGTATTCAAGCTGCTTCATAAAAGCCACAGCATTGCACATTAGTTTTGGATGTATCTTCTAGCCACAATCTCTTCCTTTAACATTTCTTTTAAAAAGGACTAGTCTAATGTCACCCTGATCTTCAGCCTTCAGATTGTTTCTTGTTCTGCTGGAGCTTTCTCACGATTTAAACATAAACAAATACTGATGTTTTTGTWAACAACATTCTTTCCAGGGGGAAGGACAAAGTGATGGACTTCTGAGTTGAYCACTGGGGTCAGAGAGGTGGTTCYCTCATTCCATAATCCTTGATCAAATTCCAAATCCTATTTAAACCACAAAGCATAGTAAACTTCCTCTTTCTCTGCTCATCTCTGAACCTGATGTGTGTGGTTCTTTTGTGTCGTGAACAGCGACATCTGGTGACTGCCCATGAAAAGTGCAGTGTGTGGTGTCAGCTTTTTAAGGTAAGATGGCTTGTTGGTGAAGTCTGTTGCAAAAATGGTATTCCCCACATCCGGGGTTGACACTTAGGCCTCGGATCTGTGGCAAGGCATGCTGGAGTGGAAAAAGGTTTCTGTTTCCGAGGACGATTTTAGGTGTTTGTTTTATTGTGGGAAGCGCTACAGCTTCCATGTCATGGGATGCCTGGAGCCAATTAGGCATGCTCCTCATCCAGGCTTTGTCTGCAAATTCCACTGCAGAYGCAGTGGAATTGTTGAGGCTCTGGAAGCAATGTGACAATGTTTTAAGAAGTTATGGGAGCTTGGTGGCTCCTATGAGTGGATGTGTTTGTCCTGGAGAGTTTTCCAGCTCAGATGCTGAGGTGGGGGAAGAAGATACACCCCTCTCARAGTCAGACTGGGGGGCAGAGCCCTCCTTTTCTTCCCAGGATTCTGCAATGGAGGACATCTCCATCCAGGGCAGCATGGAAGGTTTCCCCGGGAGGGGGCCTGCAGGTATAGAAATTCCCTTTCTGGGGCTGCTTGACCGGCTAGCTCGCYCCGGGATTCTATAGGTCACAGGTTTGCTGGTCCTGGATCTCAGGATGAAGCGTGATYGGCGGCGTGTGAGAAAAGAGTGGCTCTCGCTGGGTTTTGGATGGTTTATTTCTCCAGGAAACCTSTCAAGGGCAGATGGAAGGCAGAGAGGGTCCTWGACCCCAGATGCAAGAGAGCRGAAATTCCTCTGCCCTCAGGTTAAGTACCCAGGGGCGTCTCTCAGACAGGAAAGGGCTGGGACCAATTGCCAGTAAGGTGTATTATAAAGACAATAGATGTAGGTGGCATCTAATTTACCTGGACAAATCAGGGGCTTCATCCCCAGAATCTCCTACCTCTAGCAGGGTGATTG
>QVAJ01000059.1:2159786-2182753 GCA_003546035.1 Mixornis gularis | reverse complement strand
CAAACAAAACAAAACCTACATCAGCAAAATCTCTAAGATTAGGGAGGTGTAACTTAGCAAAATCATCTCCTTACATTTATTAATGAATATTAGATCACACATCAGCTGTTTCAGCTTCACTGGGTTTCCATCTCASAAGCACTAGAGAAAGTTGAGAAATAAGGCAGTACATTTGAACAGCTGGTCTGCTGGAAGCATCTAGATCTTTTCTCTGCCCACAACCTCAACAACTTGTAAGAAGCCTAATTGCTGGGAAACACAGATTGTCTATACTATGAGAGACACTACTTGCATTTGCAGTAGRAACTTCTAACAGAATTGAACTAAAAATATATACTTTTTTCTTYGATATAGGTAATTTTATGGATTGGAAAAAGGCTTAGGATTTTTGTACCATTTTATGCAATATTTTTTAGAACTTTATTAAAATGAAGAAGGATGTACAGAAATTCATRGAAGATTGTGGTACATTACCTAGATCAAAGTATTGACTTTTACCTCATAACTGTAGTTAGATCAAAAGTTTCTRCATGTTTCTATGCAGTTTATGATTCTACCCCACTGCAGTTCTTTAGCATTTCTACTTTCAATTTGCCTGAGGCTAGTGATGGAATTCCTCCCACCTTGTGGTATGCATGATTGCAAACGTGGCAAATTAAGAAATCTGTGGAAACAAGAACTAAAAAATTATTCTAAAAGCAAAGACAAATAAGAAAAAAAAGAAAGCACATTAATCAAATAGGGGGAGAAATGTGTTAATGCTTCTGTTTAGTCATTTTCTCTTTATTTCCTGTGAAGATTTTGACAGGAAGTGGTTAGTTGAAGAAATGTAGAAAAGATTGACAGGAAATATTGCTAGGAGGAAAGCTGAGGAGAGAGTACAAGTCTGTAGAAAACATCAGGCTACACAGGCAGAAAAAGCTYGTGCAGAGGATTTTCAATCAGACTGGAAGTGAGCAAGTAGGAGGAAATAAATACTCAAGTGACAGCTCCACTGTCAGACTGCGTGTCCATCAAAAAAACCCCTGGCCTCCATGCCTACCTGCCTTCCCCTGCTGGCCCCAAAAGCTCTTCACCTTGGAAACGGAGGAAGATACCTTCAGGTTCCTTTCAGGATCAGATATCCTGAAAATAGAACAGATATTCTGTCTGCTGCTTCTTGTGTTCACCTATGTGTCAAGGGAAAACATTTTTATGTACATTTTCACCAAGGACAAGACAGGAAATAAAGGTGGAAGTCATGTATTTGCTTCTTCTATATCTTGTATATCTTCTATATATCTTCTACATATCTTGCATATCTTCTATATCTTGTATATCTTGTATATCTTCTATATCTTCTATATCGGTCTGGGTTTTTTCTTTTTAGACTTCTCATTTCACTGCCAGTCACATTTTCAGGAAAAAATTGTCACATTTCTTTAATCCAATGCTATTTGACCATATAAATATTTACGTTCATGTTTGCATACCAATATGCCACATATGTAAGGATCATAAAGACATTTCCACAAAAAGAATGCCTCAAGTTATCAAAAAAGAAAGGTAAGGGTGATTAAATACTTACATAGTAAGAGGATTAATAAGTACACTGAGAAAGGAAAAAAAAYCATTGAGCAAGTCAAAATAGGGACTGAAAGCTAACCTTCTCTAACTTGCAAAAAATTTGCTAAAACCTTGAATAGCATCTAAGTGTTAGATTTTTAATTGCTTATATACAGTATCTCCTGTGTCTATGCCCTAAAATCTATATTTGAGATTATTTTGATGCTTGTTATAATAAGAAAACTTTTAAACTGCTATTTAAGTTCCTGCTGCTAAAGATTAGCCAGTTTTTATGTGGGTATTTATCATTTGAAAAATATCTTTCAAACAGGTGAAAATTTTCAGCCAATCATCATGTTGGGAACAAAGTCCATAAAATGTGAAAATTAAATTAGACATTAAGAAAATTCTTTGAAGACCAAGGTCAATTAGAGAGTGGCATAAGGGAAATTGTTGATGCAGAGTCACTGAACATGTTTAAAGCTTTTCTAGTAATACATAGGACTAATTATATATCACTGACTGCTTTCAAAGTGTTGTACAGACATGAACTAATTAATCTGCTCCATCAGAGACAGGAGTGAAAGTAYTGCAAATTGTAGCACCACCTGCCACAGCTTCTGGTAAAAGGTAGAAAACCCCCTTATTTTCAACAATCATCCCATGTTTCTGTCTGTGGTAACTAAATGCACATGCATGTGTATACATGCAAGCTGAGAAACTGAAGACATGTAAAAGTAAATGGGAAAAAAATACACATAAAAGTCTGATTTTGAAGGACACTAAACATGCATTTGGATTACTGAACAATGCTACTTTTCCAGGTTTTATGATCCATTGGGGTCAGTAGTCTTCAAAAAATATTAAACACTTATTAATAGTTTCTTTATGYTACATCTCATCATATACTGAGCAATGGAGCTCTAGAAGCTGAGAAGTAGTTTTTTGTTTTTATCCTGCACTGACTTGKGTATCAATTATATTCTTAGTTTGTCTTACTGCAGTCATTAAGATCTATCTTTGCTACAGTTGTACAAACAAATCAAGGATGTTTTAGTGAAAAGACAACAATTCAAGAAAAAACAGCAGATGAATGTACTCAGAAACAACATATTGTTCTTAAGTTTGGCTGTGACATAAGCATATCCTAAATTTTCAGCATTGAAACAAAAATGAAATTATTTACATATTGCTTTGGTAACTACTGACGTGCAGAAGATAAAATGTTCAGCAGCAGTGTTTGACTGACATTTGTCTTCTTTGAAATATCAGAAAGCAGAGAACTCAGAGAGTTCAAAAGCAACGCACATGTTGTAGAGTCAAAGGCAGTGATGATGCCTGGAAAAGTGATGTGAAGAGAACTTAGCACTGAAGTTGATTGGAGAAGTTTTTATTATTTGTATGCATGGAAGGAGTASGATCCCATCTTTCTTAAAAGGAGAYTTGTGAACCTTTTCTGAAACTTGAGCCAGAGAGTGATATAGACATACATATTATTCATGGAAGAGTGGCTAATGGATTTTCCAGACAGTGAAATAAAAGAAAATCTTCTTTAGTTATTGTTCAAGCTATCTAGATTTCTTATAAAAAAAGTTAAAGGACCTCTAAAATATTTGGAATTATTAGGGAGAAATTATGTACTGGGACTTTCATATGACAACATTTCAAACTGTCAGTAAGTATTAATTTAAGAATATTGTGCCCAGATTTTCTTAGCTTTTTAGGAAGCATAATGCTTTTATTGTCAGATTTCTGGTCTTCAAATTAACCTTAAGGACAGACTAGCTAATGAGCCTGCATTAGAGCTGGGGCATGGTCTTAATTATGGAGACACTCACTTAYCCTTTTAGTCTTTCGAGTTTTGAACCAGATTTAGTTCTGAGTTTCGAACCTACAGAGAAAAGATGGTATGGCACTTCTTTTTCTAGTGATGCCACTTCTCCTTTTCTTCAGCATTGAACCACCTTACATGTAATGAAAATTATACATAAATAATATTTCATTATTCATTATAGAAAGTTGTGAACATAATAAAATTTATATTTTTGCACAAATAATATTACTGTAAAATTAGCTAGTGACCAGATTAATGTAAACCTGGGGAAGTCTTGGAGCAGGAAAAATAAGGATTCATAGGATCACTTTCATTTTCTATTCAAAAATATCTAAAAACAATAAAAGGAAAAAAAATACCTAGTGCAAAATAAACCCATTGCTCTTATTGCTCCAAGGCATAAGCAAGGCCAAGACTTAAGTAGGAGTCAAGTTATGTTAGTTTGGATTAAAAAGTGAGAGCTATAAATCTTCATGCATTCAGATATAAGCTAGGAACTATCTAATAAGAATTCAGAAGAAATTTTCCCTTTAGGCAGATTTTTCAATAGAGATTTTAGTATCTTTTTCTGATGTATTCAATCTTTGACTATTGAAGATTAAATAAATAGAGAGAACATTGATTCCTTATAGCAGTTTCTACATATTTACATGTTCTTAAAGACCATTTTGGCCTTGGCAGTTCAGTCAGACTGGAGGCATTTTGAAATTGGTACTGATGACTACACCTCAGCATTTCAGACTGTAAAAAAAAAAATCCTTATACTCACATTAAAAGTAGGCTAAAGTTTGAAATATCTGAGCACACTGGCTGCATTCTGTCCTTATTTTTTGTATATTCTAGATGTATTGCTGCCTGAGTGCTCTAGACATAACAAAGGCARAGGTATATGATGCCCATCATTTGGTCTACTGTAGCCAACTAAACATCTTACCCTAGAAAACGTTAAAATAATGGCAGATCTGGATCTGTCGAAGCATTATCTGGAATAATGTAGAGGTTCAAATAAATATTATACCAGTTTTTCATTCTGCTCTGCTATGCACACATGCTAGTTTTGAAGTAAGAAAACCCTAATTCCAAAGGCATCTCAGTCAAACCCTTTTCTGCCAGAATGTATCTTGGAGGAAAAAAAAACCAAAAAAACCAAAAAAAACCAAACCAACAAACAAAAAAAACCAAAAAAACCCCAAAAAAACCCACACAAAAACAAACAAACAAAAAAACACAACCAAAAACAAAATAACAGCNAAAAAAAAAAAAAAAAAAAAAAAAAAAAAAAAAAAAAAGAAAAAAAGAAAAAAAGAGAAAAAAAAGCACTTTCTTTAGTATCCATATACATAGTTATCTACAGGTAGGGCTTAATTGTTAATACAGGCTTGGAAGAAAATAGGTCAATGAAGAATAAAAGTAAAAACTGCAGGTGATACTCAGAATTTTGTGGAAATCAAGAATACCTTTCTATTGTGGGAAAGAATAGCGTTATACATCCACTAAAACAAGTGACAGGTTCTCTCTCTATAAAGGACAACAAACTTTTGCAGAGGCTCCTAGGCTCAAATGTAAAATCCCTKCAATGCCAGATTTTCAGGGAGATTCAAGGACTTTTTTTTTTCTGTACTTGAAGGCTTATGTTAATCCAGTCAGTAAAGCCAGTAATTTATTGAGCGCACAAGGATGGCAGTCATTTGGGTCATCTGTGTTTACTTTGCTTTTGTAAACTACATTTAATGGAGAGTGATCTCCTGTGACAGGAATTGTATCTCAGCATAGGGAGTGTGCCATGAAAATCCTCCAGTTTCTTCTGCACAGGGTAAGGGTGCCCCTGTCTAATTACAGATTTGTTTTATGTCTATGCTCCAGCAAATGCAGTCAACGATCACAGCACCTGGATAATGCAAAGCTCTGAAAGGAGGATATTGCACTTTGGAAAAAATAACAAAATGCCACCAATGACCAGAAGATAGAGGAGGAGAAGTACGAGAACAAAGAGAAAACTGATTGGGAGGATGTTTGGAGTTTGGATTTAATAATCAAAAGTTACCAGCAGTGCTYTAAAAGTCAAAGCTCAGCATTTATATGTGTTATTTCAGTCAGTCCTGGAAAAGAAACCAAGAGAAGGGCTGACATTGTTCTGCAAACAAACTCTACTTCAAGGACAAAATTCCCAGTTTCCCAAATGAGAAGTTGAATTTTCTTTTACTAATAATTCTATATGTAGAAGGTAAACTAACAAACCAACCAGTATATTTAAGTGTTGAGGAATTTTGAAAATAGTGTATATTTTCAATAAATGGTGGTAATACTTAGATTTTATACACAGAGGAGGAGACACAATAATAAGTAAATACCAAATTCATTATTGCCTATAATGAGATCTTAATGCTAAAAAATGCTCATAAACACTCACTGCCTTAAAAACCCCTAATGTTCAGGATACTTGTTTGCAATTTAGCATTAWTTAGTAATTCTCTTGGATTAGACTATTTGAAAGACTTTTATGTAGCAACAGGAGAGCATAAATGAGAACTCCCTGCCTTTTGAGTTATTTGATTGTAGAGTATTTGTGGAACATTGCCCCTYCCCAAACCACAAAGAATAAAATAAAATAGAGGGAAGAATTTCTAGACCCAGAATAAACTTGTGTTGTTTTTGTTTTTTTTTTAAGACTTTCTTCTCCAAAAAGTCATATGGCACATACATCTACTTAGCTTTCACCACACAGAATACACAGAAGTGATTTGGTGGTGATGGATGAGTCACTTAAGTTCTGCTCTTAGAAATGAATGGTTCCATTCCCCAGCCTGGAGGATGATGGAAGAAGGCATTTTCACCAATATTGTTGTTTTTGTGACTGGGGTGAGGGTGTATCCGGTAAGATCCAAAGGTCRTATGTCAATTTGGTGATAGGCAACAAAGAAAGCTGGCCTTCTCTTCAGCTACTTAAGGTGTTCCCTCAAGGAGACAATAGGTGTTGAGGGCTGGGTATAAAATACAACCACTGCTTTCCTGTGGCATTACTTATGGCATGATAGAGGAATGATGTGTAAGACGAAGGTGGAAAAAGTGATTAAAAGCACTCTGATAGCACAGCTTCCATTGTCTAACCTCTGGTAGAGCAAGAAGCTTTTCTTCCTGGAAGAAATAACACAAACATTCAGTGCACTTACTGTGTTTAGACTCTAAATAATTCAATATCTAAAAGCTTCTATACTTTATGTTATGCATGTTTGCTCCTATGAAACCCAGAGCCATGTGTTGTTACAGAGTGTGAACATATTCAAACAAAAGTTTGACAYTATATTCAAAGAAAGAGTATTTTTAACTGAAGCAATAAAAAGTGATACTTATTTTAAGAGAAGTTTTTAAGACAATAAGATTTACAGAACAAAAAATATACTCAAACCCTATGAGGATTTAATTTTCAGATTTATTATTTTTATCTTTTACAGTCAGCATGATATCAAGATGTTCTTCATAACTTCAGCCTCTAGGAGAGATGGATTTTATCTGCATCCTGAAGTARTAAACACTTTGGAATGCCTTCTATGAGATTTTGTATATCTTGAATAAGGTTGAGAGTGGAAAAAAATATGCCTCCCTTTCTAAGTACCCCAGAATAAAATCCAGCCACTTAGGTGACTAAAAAAAAATGTTTTTAAAACTGTTAATAAAAACCTGAATCAGTTTGAGCTTGCAGTTTTAAATCCAATTCACTCTGTTGATTTAATGTGCAACAACATGAAAGCCATTAAACCTTCAGCTTAAGCTTACTTGAATTGTATGTCACTACTAGAGATTTCTTTGAAATACATCCAACAAATAGTTCAAATATGCCCTCATAAGAAGATCTTAAACATACTTTTTTCTGCATAATTCTAATTTTAGGTTTTTTCCTCTCTGTCCATTACAGATGCAGATGTTTACAAAGGTAGGACTATTACAAGGATTCAACTGTTACAGCACTGCAGCAAGAAGCTAGACTTTGTGAGTGGGTACTGTCAAAATGATACCACAGAGTATCCATTCTGCTGGAGGGCATATAATTTTTCARTTTCAAAGCAAAGGAAGGCAGAAAATTTGTTCCTCTTCTTAGCACGCATTCTTACTATATATATGGCCTCAGTGACTTTAAAAGCAAAGAAATACAACTCCATTAATTTCAGAGATTTAATAAAATTCAGTTTAGTAAAGAATAAAAAAAATCTTGTGCAGATTGCTTTTCTCCTCCTCCTTTCTTAGAGCTTTTCGTGAAGATGAATCATACTTCTGGCACACTGGTAGGACACTTGCCTTTATATCTTACTTTTGCAGATCACTGATCTGCTGTTTTGGCCGATTTTAGCAAACCATATGAAGTCAGTTTTTCCTGGTATTTCAAATTACTTAAAGCTCCCCATTACTCTGCCCTCTTTAACACTATTTTTTTTTTTTTTAGCTCTTGGATTTTTATATATATATTTTCTAGTGATTTTGCACGATATTCCATATCCTGCTTCTAGCTAACCTTTGAAGGCAAGCTGACTTACAGTGATAGCCTTTCTCCTGCCTCAGATTGCTCTGTATATTTATCCGTGTTGGATGAAATGTTCAGAATTGCGCTTTTACTGCCATCTAGTGCCAGAATTAGAAAGAAAAAATTAAAATATTCATCTTGGGGCTTGGAAGAGGGTCAGTATTGGTTCTAAGAGACACTGTTTAAGTTTCTGGGTGAATAAAGTACTGTATAGGATTATTAATAGATGAAATTCTAAAGATATGTGAGTTTTTATGAGATGTTAAGCAGGTGGGCCAGCATGTACRAAACTTATACATGCTTAACCTTGCATCATGCACTATGCTTGCCCACACACAACTACTACATTTACTTTGATATCTACAATTAAACTGACAGCTAAAGGGAAATGCACTGCAATTTTTTAATGTGGCATTTTAAATATGACTGCATTTGCCTACTGGTTTTGTCTGGGAAAGAATTATTTTTTTTCACAGTAGCTCTTATGGCACTGTGCTTTGTCTTTTTAATGAGAGTAGTGTTCATAAAGTAAAGATGTTTTAGTTATTGCCTGTCAGTGTTTACACAGAGTCAAGGACTTTTCTGATTCTCAGACTGACCTTCCAGCAGGAAGGCTGGAGGTGCACAAGGAGGGGACACAGCCAGGACAGCTGACTGCAACCAGAGGGACATACCACACCATATGGCAATAAAAGCTGTGGAAAAGAAGGAGAAAGGGGAGGATATTTGGAGTGAAGGCATTTCTTTTCCCAAGTCACCATGACATGTGATGGAGCCTGGCTTTCCAGGAGATGGCTGAGCCATCGCATGTCAACGGGAAGAGGTGAATGTATCCTTTGTGTTTGCTTCCGTACATGGGTTTTATTTTACCTATTTAGCTGTCTTTGTCTCAATTCATCAGTTTTCTTACTWTTACCTTTAAATTCTCTTCTCCATCCCATGGATGGGGTGAGCTAACATCTGTGTGGGGCTGAGCTGTCTATCCCTGTTAAACCATGGTAATTTRTATACACAGAACAAAAACCCCATGCAAACTAACAAAAGCGTTACCTTTATATGAATGCGGTAGAGTTGTTACCTATGAAATATTATTCATATTATCTCTGAATAGAAAGCAGAAAAGAGTGAGAAGAAATGGCAATTCAAAAATTAAAATAGTAAAAGCAGCTGTCTTTACTGTAAGGTCTGGGCCCTAATGTTGTTAAGCAAAACCTTACATTGATGAATACAGTGCAAAAATTAAAGTTCTACCTGTTTTTGTCCTTTTGAGCCTGTGATATAAGAAAAATTGACAGAAATTTGATAAACACATTGAGAAATCTCTTTTGATGTCTCCAAAATATTACAGAATCACGGAATCAGTTAGGTTGGAAAAGACCTTTGAGATCACTGAGTTCATCCCATGAACCAACACTACCTTGTCAAGACCATGTGGCACTGAGTGCTACATCCAGTCTTTTCTTAAACAACTCCAGGGATAGTGACTCCAGTACCTCCCTGGGCAGACTATTCCAATGCCCAATCAAACCCTTCCTATGAAAAACACTCTGRCATTCAACCTAAAGCTCCCCTGGCACAGCTTAAGGCTTTGTCCTCTTCTCTTGCCACTGGTTGCATGGGAGAAGAGACTGACCCTCACCTGACTACACCTCCTTTCAGGGAGTTGTAGAGTGATAAGGTCACCCCTGAGTCTCCTTTTCTCCAGGCTAAACAACGCCAGCTCCCTCAGTTGTTCCTCACAGGGTTTGTGTTCCAAGCCCCTCACCAGCCTCGTTGCCTCCTCTGGATGTGCTCAAGTGTCTCAACATCCTCCCCAAAATGAGGGGCCCAGAAGTGGACMCAGCACTCGAGGTGTGGCCTCACCAGTGCCAGGTACAGGGGAAGAGTGACCTCCCTGCTCYTGCTATTGCTGCCACACTCTTCCTGATACAGGCCAGCATGCCGTTGGCCTTCTTGGCCACCAGGGCACAGCTGGCTYMTGTTCAGCTGCTGTCACCAGTGCACCCAGGTCYCTTTCTGCCTGGCTGATGCCTTGGAAGGCTGAYCTGAAACAGAGACTGGACAGAGCTAGAGAATAAAGTAGGTATTTATTGAAAGGCCTCCAGGATCCGCCCTGGACAGGACAGGAGCCCATCCAAGGCTGCACCCAGGGTGGACCAAGAATAGTCACAAAAATGGCTCCCTGGTCCCGAGTTCTTACACTTTTATAAGTTTTGGTCCGTTTGCATATTGGGGTTTAATTGTGCAATTACAGCTTCAGGTTGTGAGGTCTCATCCTTCTTGTTCCTCCCTTCAGTCCACTGTTTATGCTTTTGGGCCTGAAAGTTGTCCTTGGTCTTCAGCAGGAAAAGGATTTGTTTTGTCTGCCTACTCTGTGAAGAGTGTTTACTGGCACTTAATATGAGGCTCAGAACCATCCCTAGGCTGCACAGAATCTGCAAATATGAAAACTAAAGCTTAAGGCATCATGGGCACTGTCCAGACACACCATCCCCAGCCTATAATGCTGCAGGGGGTTATTAAGGCCAAAATGCAGGACTCAGCACTTAGTATTGTTAAATCTCGTATCATTGGATTCGGCCTATCTATCCAGTCTGTCCAGAATGCAGAGTCCACCTACCCTCCAGCTGATCAACATTCCCCCCAGTTTGGTGTCAACTGCAAATTTGCAGATATTTATAGTAGTCTGTTGTATGTGGTTCACCTCTGACATACAGGTTTTTTGTATTCCTTATTTTCTTGGGTTTTTTTTTTTAGCTTTTTAGTTTTTAGTCTTAGATAACATACTGAGTGCAGTTCAGTGTGGCCAGCCAAATCTCTATGGGGGTTATACTAATGTTAAATCATACTGTGCTATAAAAATGCAACGTTCTTACAAATTTCTATCAGTACTGTTGACAGAAATGCAATTTAATCTCACTGATGTGTCAAGTGTATAATAGTCATAGTACAGGCAATTTTGATGTCAGCAGGTATGGTATTAAGAGTAGTGGTGGATCGGTTCTATCTTGGTTATCAAAAATTGCTTTTACATTGCAAACAGACAGATTATGGAAACTGTTAGGGCTGTYCACTTAGCAACCTAGAAAAAGTTCACAGATGTGCAATGGTTAACTTGGGGAAATATTGCATGAAAAGCTCCTGACTGTGCTGAGAATACTACTCCTGGCATAAATTGATAAGACGACAAAATGAAAGAACATAGGCTGATTTTGTATTCCTTAGTTCTACACAGTATATACTTTATTAAGCATTTTCCAAAGGTAGTTGAGAAATATAAAAAAAAAAAATCTCTAAACCCAAAAGAACTAAGACAATTTTTCTGGGTTTAGCTGCACAGTAGGTTTTCTAAAAAGTTATGTCTTCTTGCTGTATAATAGATTGTCTTTATATTACCTTACGTTACTGTAAAGAATTTCAGAATAACTCAAGCTTGATGAAGCACTTCTCAATTGAAATTTGATTTCTTGGTTTTTAAAAAGTAGAACAAAATATAAAAAAAAGGGGAAAAGTATTGCTAGCCAAAGGCAGACAGATTTACATTTGCATCACTTTTAAAGTGTTAGTTCAGAACAGCTTGGTCCTATAGAACATTTTGTTTTCAAGCTTATACTTGTAATAAAACACTCACCAAGTAATTGATTAAATATGTCTATTAACATGTACACATTAACATCATATTTCCCTAGTGATTTGGTTCTGGAATTAGCTCACAGATCAAGCTGAAAATAATTAATTCATATGAATATAAAGCATGTAATAATGGATAATGTTTGCAATTCAATCTTGGATGACTTTTTACTACACTTAAATTTCTTGCAGAGAACAGTCATATTTTTAGTCAAGTTTAGCATGTAAAATAAATGTACTGCTTTCCCTCATCTCCCCAGGCATCTTTGCATTTTCTTCCAAACTTTCACTGAGAGGAGATGCCCGTTGACACAACAGGAACAGCCAATCCTTCTGGAAAAATTATGGTAATCACCATTGTAGCTGGAACCTTGACTCATATCCCATGGGATTCAAGGGAAAAAAATACGGGATACAAAAGCCCTGAGAATTGCAAAAGGAAGTGCAGAATTTTGAGAAGGGTTCTTCTTTTGCAGGAAGGTCCACCACAAAGTCTTTGCTCAGGGCTCAGGGAAAAGGACACAACTGAGTAAAATGTAYGTCTGTTTTCCAACACAAGCTGAGCCAAACATCAGAATAGTGGAACCAGAAAATTAAGTGGAAATTGTCATTGCTGTGTCTTCTTCTACGTTGAGGCAAAGGTAATAGGAAAATACAATATTATGCAGTCGAGGGAGATCAGCTATGGGGAAGATTAAACTTTTAGAAGAAAAAGCTTATTTTTCAATTAACCTCTTAGTTTAAAAGTTTTGCTTTTCTCCATTTCTGCAGCTGTATCCCCGCTTGAAACTTCCTGGGGTCTGGCCCAGACTATCAGACCCCTTTGAGTCTCCTTGGGACTCAGCCTGACAGCGGCTTGAATGGAGAGAGAGACAGCTTCGATCCAGTTGTCTGAATAATAATAATACAAAAATAACAAACAATAAGGTGTCCACTGTATTGGACCGAACCGGATCAAGGCAGTAACAAGGAGCAAAGTGCAAAAGGCAGGAGGCCAAAGGCGGAGTCTAGGAGCAGACAGGGGTACTTACACACCATGCTGTGGGAGGGGACTTAAGGTGTGGTCTGAGGGAAGGGTCCAATGGGGGAAAGCAATTAAGAATATTACAATTCTTGCACCAAAAATCACCCTGTGATAACACAGAGAACCGAGAACTTCCTGGTAACAATCAGCATAGAGAGGATGTTAATCAGCCATAAGCCTTCTGCTTATGGCGCTAAGAATGGAGTTTTCTAAGGCATTTTTCCAGGGTTTTCTTTTTTCCTGGGGAAACTGCTCTCTACACCCACTCAGTCAAAAAGATCAACAGATGAAAAATGCGTTATTCCTGACTGGCTGCCTTCTTCCTCCTGTGAATGGTTTAACAAGAGAGCAGGTGGTCCTTCACTGATTTTTTTTATTTTTGGGGAGGGGGAGTGTTGGTTGGGCTTGTTTTGGGGTTTTATTTGGTGGATATTCAAAGCACAGTTACTGCTTGAAGATTTCACTTCTTGCGACACAAGCAATTTAAGTCAAATTGTAAACACATGCACTAGACTGTCAGCATGAGTAAATATTGATTCTACAATTGCACTGCACAGGCATAACAAAAAAAAATAGGTTTCTTTGTATATGTATTTTGGTTTTAACCTAGACTTGATGAATAACAATAGTTTAACAAATTTTCAGTCAAATACTTTTTAAGTACTGAATACTCCTGAAACTTGGGAAACAATAACTTTCTATGATAATAGAAACAAACATGGTTGGTTTTTTTCTGATTTGAAGTCTACATATTGGTTTATAAGAAGTTATCACTACTTTGTCCGTTACTGTATCCTAAATTCCTCACACACTCTGGGAAAATTTTAATGCTGAACAGCTAAGGGTTATTTTACATGAAAGTTCCATGGAGAAGCTGATAAAACCAAAGACTAAAATAAAGAAGACAGGATCAWTTTCTGTCCTAAATTCCTCATTTCTTGTTACAGTATCATCAAAACATTATATATATATAATGCTTCCATCACTTAATTGTATTTACCTCATAATTACCATGAAAAAAGAAACAGCAATGCATATAATTGTAAATAACTTTCTTTGCAAAAATCTATAGATTTAATTTCATWCAAAAGAAAAAGAAAAAAATTGAAATAACTATAAATAAAAGAAGTAATGCTAACTTTGAAAACCAAGKGAATTCTCCGGGTAGTTGATGGAAAAGAAAAAGCTTAAAGAACATTCTTTGGTTATGTGTTTTCTGTGTATGTTGTTGTTTTTCTTGTAATATTTAATCAATACTCCCAGTACTTTTTTGTTTGAATTAAAAGCCTTCTATACTGAACTATCTGGATACAGTGGTGTGTGTCATACCCTGCTATACTATGGTTTTGTCCTCTGGTGTTTTTTCAGGTCATATGGAAGCCAATCCATGCTAAGCTGAAATCAAAACTTAAAATAGACAAATCTGCCTTTAAGAAAATGCCAATATTAATTTCTAGTTAAAGCTAAAATATTAGCAAATATGATCTTCCTACWAGGAAGTCAAATTTCACCTTTTAAAACCCTGTTTAGATTCTAGTTTAATTCAATATACCCTGGAAACACAAATTTACATTTTAATTAAGGAATAATTTCTAAATGCTTGAGAAATCAGAAATATCAAAGCAAAATTCCTTCTCAGGTGAATTTAAAACATTTGTTTCTTTCACTGCTACTTACTTTTTATCCCCCAGATTTAAGGTTTKTCAGTTTTCCATTTCTGTGATGTGTGTTGGTTTTGAGGTTGTTACTCTGTTTTCAGCAGGAAGACAAGCAAGAAGTCAGAGGGAGAACAGTATATTATCCTRGTAATCTTTTATTATTGGGCTATAATAGCTCTCCAAACCTACCTAACCAGGAAGGGGTTGTGTGAATATTGAAGGACTTYGTAATAATATATTTAAAAAAAAGCATATGTGAATTGTAGTAATTTACTGGTGCTCACCTGTAATCAGTATCTGATKTTTGACATTTTCACTATTGTTATACAATTTTACGGTGTGTGGCTGATGTAGAGSATGACATAGCTTTCATAGAATACATAGCTTGGCAAATAGATTAATTTTCAAGAAATTGAGGGCACAAAGTTGAGGAATGGATGCTTCTAAAATGGTTGTACGACAAGGTGTTCTAAACCTCATGAATATTAGTTAATTTTTCTACCATATACTTGCATACTGGCTATCATTAACTATGAATGATATTGCTATTTAGTTTTCAGCCTYTTCTAATTCCAGTGGTACATCTTTTTAGCAATTAAAGCATTTTTAATTACCTTCCCATGACTCCACAGCAGCCTGAAAGACAGGACAGAAACTAAATCCTTAGTGGATTTTATGCTAGGCAGCCAACAACAAATTCTTGAAGGGCACTGCCATAACAGCAGGTATCAAACTGAATCTACTCATAACTGCATTTTCTCTCCAATTCAGTACTGTAACTGCACCTTCTGCAATAGTTTATCTAGTACTGACAGAGTTATTGCTTTCTACTTCCTCACTTATAAGGGAAGTTCAGATGAGGGCATTTATGCTTCCATTGCAGTTTTATAATTATTGTGATATCACTTAAGTCTTTTCTCAGTTGAATGGATATAGGTTTTAAAATTTAGGTGTAACTAGTAATATTAAGTTTTTCAATGAATCAGGACTGGAATTCCTCCTACTGGGCTGCCTTATTTACATGTCAGGTCATGTTAGATGAATAATTCTACAATCTTGACTATTCTGTGGAAGCCTTTCTAACTCATCAGGCTACCAGATACAAATTAACATCAGAGAGATGTTAAAAGCTTTCATACATGATTTYTAACAGTGAACTCATCTGAAACATCTGAAAAAATAGCGATTTTAGGGTCRACTGTATCCAGTAAAATGGTGAGATGCTTATATCCAAGAAATTTCCTAATGAATGCACTAAAAGAACTCTCCAACTCTTTAAACATAAGCGATAATTACTTACCCACACAGTTTTTCATAGCCCTGAGACATATGTGAGTGTAAAGTAGACAAGAATCAATTCAAGTTCAGAACATAAAAATGCTGGCCTAGAAGCAGCACTCTTTTTCTTACAGGAAAAAGAAAAGAAAGTGAAGTAACAAATTCATGAGATGCGTTAATTTCTCTTCTAGCACTGAATAAAATATAATAAAATAGAAAATAGTGCATAATGAAAAAAGGAGAACAAATWAAACTTACTCCCTGGTGCCAAGAATTCTTTTCCCGATCGAGAGGAGATGAAAAGTGGAATGCTTCTGACTGTAATTATGACTAGCTGGATGAAMAATATGCCTGGGCAATGTTGATGTCCACAGCATCCTTCTGTCATGTCTCCTGTGAATAGCAATTCTACACAAAATGTTTGAAATGGTTTTYCTTGTCATCTTCTTATCACAGACAGAGTGGATTTCCTAGTATAGAATGTTTTCAGGATCTTCAAAAAAACCTACAGCAAAACTCCTTGTCCTTGGAATAATTTTAAAGCATTACCTGCAAGGATCTATTGACTCCATTCCTGCTTTGTACTGTCAGTCAAACTGCTCCCAATAAGGATATRGTGACCATACATGAGAACCAAATATTGTATTCCTTCTTATCCAGAGATGATTGACTCTTCTCTCTTGTGCACTGTAAGTTTTTTCAGTGTGAAGGGTGAAGTCTCATCAAAGTCAATGGAGCCGTGCTATCTTACATCAGCTGTGCATTTTACTAAAGACTTCCTTTTGGCTGGGGTGTCCAGCATTGCCTGGGGACAGCCTACTTCAGAGATGCCTCAAAAGACTCTGGTGAGATTTAAATTATAATAAAATGGCTATATAAGTCTAGATAATCTAGAGAGTATTGCCAATTTTTTTTTTATTTCCAGCTGTTCATAAAATGCACAAATAATCCCTAAAATCACTTTTGCTTTCTATTTAAAACTCATTCATGCTCCATTTTAAGGGTTTTCTTTTCGTAATAATTTTCTTCTTCTGAACCACATACACTGTTGACAAGCCATGGATGATTATTTTGGGTTTAACTGAGATTTGTAAATAATTTACTTCAAAAGAACTATTCTACTTTGTTGACAACAAAGTTAATTGTCAACAAAGATGGAAATGTGCAAACAGGGACAGCATATTGAAAAACAGACTGCAAACACTCAGGGAAAGCTAGACTTAGATCAYAGGAAACAAAATGTGTTTGTAGAATGATTTGCCTGTAAACAAACATGATTTAAAATAAAAAAAAAAACAAACAAAACCCAAAAAAACCCTCACAAGCTTGTTTATAGTCCTATACTTATAATATGTGACAAAATAAGCCTCAGTATTAAGGTGACTAAAAACTCTTCAGGAGATTAAGAATTATTCCAATTAGACTATCTGACTAAATATAATAGGCTTGTTAATAAGCCTAAATATAATCAGATTGTTAATAAGATGCTGCAGAGAGCTGACTTGACCTAAGGAAATGCACAACAGAAAGAAATAAATTTGAGAGTAAAGATAAGTTGGAATCTTAATAGGATCCCAGGGCTGTATTTTACTGATGTGCACATTCTTATGGCTCTGCTTTGTTACCATTAGGTTTCATACTTCTAACACAGTTTGTCTGATAAATATTCCTCCTGTGAGAKCTGTAAATACCAGCCTTTCTGAGTGATGGCAGCTATGAAAAGTGGGTGAGATGAAGCGGTCACATCATTTAATACAGAATGGAGAAGTCATTTCATCCACGGTGTATTGCAATGCAGAAGATAATTCATTAGGGTGATTTCCCTCTGCTTATGCAGACATGCCCCGTTCTCATCCATCCCTTGTATAGGATTGAATAACAGTATAATAGAAACAAAAGCCCTTGTCAAGGTGGCATGGGATTCCTGTCTAATACCCAACTAATAGGAACGAACAAGGTCAAAACAGAAGCTAATTTGGCATGCCAATTTGAAAAGTGCCAGTGTGCTCCTGAGTTGGAAAGTCTTTATGCCTGTATATGGATGTACGTATCCATGTGAAACCTCTTAAATTGTGCGTGTTCTTTATGCTCTTATTAAAAAGGCACRCTGTCATATCAGCTCTAAGGCTGGGAAACAGTGCTCTGTTCCAGTTTGTCAGTGGAAGGATGGGTTGTTCCTGTCAGCAGTTCTTGTCAGGAGGAATGAGGTATGTATCTGTGCTATATACAGCAACTCCTTCTAAATGAGACTGCCTCACCTGAATACCTGACAATTGCTCTGGCTGTTGTCATCTACTTTCTGTTACATCCAAATCTATCACATCTTATGCAAAAGTAAAAAGGTCGCCATGGTAACTTTGTATCCCTAAACTTAATAAGAGGAGAAAAACATAGATCATTTTACCTTTRTAGTATTTTCTTAGCATTTTATTTTTCTTTACTTAATAAGGGAAACACTATCCATTAGATACAAATATAAACAGCAAATATCTGCTACCAAATGTCTTTATTTTTTCTTTTGTTTACCATGGAAATGTTTTCATCTTCCTCTTCCCCTAGAATTTAATATATATGTATAGTATAAATACATAAATCTGTTATAATATTTTGAGGAAGATGATGAAGAAAGGAAACTATGAAAAATTCTTGCCAAGGATACCAGTAAGGGTTCTATTGAACAAGAAGATCAGACATTTAAAAATAGGGTTTCCAATAGGATTTAAAATCTTTAGACACCCATGTCTGATTGAATTCAACTCCCTTAGGCTCTTGGAAAAAATTCAGCCAAAATGGTTAACATAAATATAGATGGACAGGTATTTTTTTTCCCCACAGAGAAATTAAGATAATAGGAATAAAATATCAAGCTTTAGGGCACAAAGCAGCTGGTAACTGACTGGAATAGAACAAGGTTTTCCTGTCATGAACATACCATAAGTACTTGCTTGGTTTCCATTACATGTGATCCATACATTAAAGGGATTTCTTTGATTATTAGGCATATAAGTCTATGTAAGTCTTAAGTCTATTCAAGTCTGTATAAGTAGCTTAATTCTAGGGTGCATTGCACTGATTTTTTGGTTAAAAATRGGCAATATTCTCAAAAATTCTCAAAAACCTTTGAAGATTGTTTCTCTCCCTTTTTGATTTCATGTGGCAGTTAGAGACAGTAATTATATTTGACTTTTGAAAACCTCTATGTCAGTAAGTGAAGCTTCAGAGAATAATGAAAATGCTTTCAACTAAGATCAATACCCATGTTAGTGGTCATTTACCTCCAAGTTATCCTCACCCATGCTAATAATGGCTTGCATTTTCTGAACAAATCCATTTGCAGTGGTTTTGGCAAAAGCATTTTTTCAAGAAAGTCCATTTCTTTCAATTGCCATCCAACACACTGTTTTAACAAATTAGTATCAACTGGATTCAGTTACACAATTTTAAACTGTTGAGTTTTAGTTTTCATGATGTAAGCCATTTTTAGTTAAAAAGAGTGACTTGGTGTATTCTGTTCTCTTTGCTTTTATAAGTATGGTATTGCATAATTGCATAGGACTGTACACTCATGTTTTGACTGTGATCTTTCCTAACTCATGATTGTTTTCTGTGTATTCCTGCTTAAACCAGTTCAGTGGATCTTCCTGTGCATATATTTCCTTAATTTAAAACACTTTGACACCCTACTAATAAAAGAATACATATACCATAGTAATTCTAATGATAAATATCTTGGGTTTGCATCTTAAAGCTGTGAAATTTAAGAAGGCCTTCAGAAGAGTTTTATGGTCACCTCTGCAGGCAAGTAATATAGCGCACACACTTGTGGCTGTAGAGATAAATATTGCATTTGATGTCATTAAGGGTGTTAAGGTATTTGGATATCAGTGGTGAATTTCTCTGCTGTATCACTAATATGACTAATCACTCTGGAAGTTTTCAAAGAAACAGGAATTAAGTTTCTAAGACTGCAGAGTTATGCATGTTTTCTGTTTTAACAGTACAATTTGTTGAGAGGAAAAGCAAAAAAAAAAAGATAATAGAAAGATCACAGTCTTTATATCTATTTCAGTARGGAAAGCAAGAAAATAAAATGCGTATTAGGAAATTGTGAGCTATAAAATTCATATAAGCTATGATTCTATTTCAGAATAAATTTTAGTTGCAACTATTTTCAAAATAAAGTAAAAATAGGGTCAGCCTTTGAAATCCATCAATTTGAATTAGACTGGCAGAATCTGGACCACAGTAAATTAAAGAGGAGTTATATGAAATATTGAATAGATTTTGATCATAGTATGAAATAGATACTCTTTTATTTATGACATGTATTAATTAATTCATTAGGAACTCACTTATGGGCCTGGCTACAAGGCCATATGAAGCTGAAAGGCTAGCTAAAGCTTTTTTGCCTGACTGAGTGTATTTGCATCATTAGGCTACTCCAGGGTAAATTTGGATAGATAGATAGATAGATAGATAGATAGATAGATAGATAGATAGATAGATAGATAGGTACATACATACATACATACATACATACATACACATACATACATACATACATACATAGAGAGAACTGCTGCTGATCTGTAGTTTTTCTTACTGTTTTAGAGAGAAGTTAATAGATAGATGAAGATGAGGTCTCTGCCCTAATCTAGTGACCAGAATGTCGTTTTCATTTGGTTGAACAGAAYTGATTCCTGCCCAACTCCGGTACTGTAGAATTCCAGTTATACCACCAGAGAGCATCTCCTTTTCTCCAGACAGTTTGCTGCTGCTGCTATCATACCCTGAGGCAGAGATAGTATAAGTAGCACTGGAAGATGAAAAGTTCCTTGCCCAGAGGACTCTGCTCTGTGTGGAAGCCTGTGGGTGAGCCATGGTTAGAACTAGGAGTGACACAAATTGAATGTATGGATATTTTTTCATTTGCATACTTTTTTTATCATGACACGAATAAGTAGTCTGCAGCATAGAGGTGGTATGGGAGCAAGATAYGGACCAAGGTAAAGGTTCTAACATTTGATTTCCTTCTTGAACTGCAACTGTTGGGCTTTTGGAATTGTAACTGTTGGTATTTGTGTCTGGAGTGGCACAGATTACATGGTATCAGGCACAATGATTAGACTCAGTGAGACAGGGTAATAAGTCAATTTACAGGTGCAATGCAGATAAAAATAMCAAGGGTTATGACAGATATATCCAAGAAGATTGCATTACACATTTTTATCTTGTGCAGAGCACTCGGGGACTGTAAATGCTGTTGAAAAGTTGCTAGTGCATTTAGCATATGAAAGTCAGATTCAAATCCTGAAATTTTCCATCTTTGCTGTAAATAGAAAATATTTTACTATGTTTTCCTAGGTGGTTTGCACAATTTAGATATATTGCATGTGGGATTTGCAAGGAACTTGTATTCACCTGAAATTTCTATTTCCTTTTTGTATCAAATTATAGTAATTACACAAAATTGGGCTAATCGTAATCAGCTATAAGGAATATCATTTAGTCTTGGAAGAAAAGTAGCAAATTTATGAAAGATAAAATTTATTTCTAAATATGTTATACAGTGTATAAAAATACTGATTTCTGTATAGTGTTACATATTAAGATTTCATAACAAAAGTAGCTGAGTAAAAATACATATGACAATGTTTTGAAGACTACCAGGAAAYGGCAACAATTACAAAATTTCTTTGAATGGCCCTTATGCTCATAGAAATGGCAGAATGTTCCCATGAAAAATTTGCCCCGTTTTTTAAAATTAGCAATTGAAATTTTCATATGTACATACCAACTCTTTTGTTTAACAAATATTTATTTAGAAATATTCATACTAATAGTGGATAGTATTTAATATTGACTTTTTTGTAATCAAAGAGTTGTTTCCTTTTTCCTTATATCCTTATATCTTTAAGGTACTGCTTTTCTTAGTAATGCTGATGTCTGCCCATATTTTTCCTTTACTTATCTAGTATGTATCCTTGCTTGAAAACTTACAAAATTTTTTCCATCTACTCAACGAATTTAGGAGAAAATCAACCAGAAACATTACACTAGAAACCTATTTTCTATATAAATCTGGATTGTGGCTTCATAGAAGATATGCTTCAGGTTAGAATAGGCTGACTACCATCAGAGCATAAAAATATAGACAGAGGTCACAGGTCAGTCTCTAAAGTCAGCATTCTGACTGAGAAAGGTGTGAAGATGCATTGTGATACGMGGGACCTTTAAGCGATGGGGAAGTTGTTTCTACCTAAAATTGTCACTTACGTATTTTTAGGAAGGTGCAGAGAGGTCAGGCAGGTAAAAAACATGTTTCTTTATCTTTTCTGTCTCTCTACCCTACAGCATATTAAAACAGCTTGCAGTGTTTCTGTTCAGATCTCCAGGCTCCTTCCATTCTTTGCAGCAGAATAAAGGTTTCTATATCTCATGCACTAGAAAGTAAGGACAATATTATTCTAGTTTACRGTCCTAGTTTTCTGTGAGATAAAAAGCTAGAGGCAGCTGGGAAAAAAAATACAGAATCCTTGGGATGCTATTGATGTTATATTCCAGAATAACAGAATTAGAAAGTTTTGTTGGATAAAAACATTTGAGAACATTTTGTTGCTACCCCAACAATTATTCTGCACTRTACAATTTAAACTTTTAAACTCTTATGTGTATGTGAAATTAAAGAACAAGTTGAGTCACATTAGTGTCAGGGTAGTGTAGCAGATTCTGAATTATATTGGGACACAGACAATAAACTGTTACGTCTGTTAAATAAAGTCTTCATTCATATGCAAGGAATTCAGTGATATTTTTTCAATTTGTAAAGGTCATATATAAGAAGCATGCTTATTTCTCATTATGAATAGCAACTAAAATRTCAGTGGTTTAGGGTTGTCCCCTTAAACTTCTAACTTCTCCAAGCAAATTCTTGGTGGAGATGCAAGAGGAGAGGGAGATGGAAAGAAATCTCACTGCTTTAACAGTGTAGTTTTGAATAATTGTTGATTGACCTCCTCCCATTAAAAGTGTAAAATATTTATGATAAAAATGCAAATGACTTGAAATAAGATACCTGTTGTAGTCAAACCTATATGGTAAAAAAAAAATCCTAAGCAGTGTCAGTTTYATATTATCACACTTTTTGCCTCTCATATATATTTTGGAGAGTGATGGGATTGTACCAGTATTAAGAGTGCTTGTCTTCAATAAAAAAGACATAGAATCAAGAAGATTTGGAGTGTAAACTTGAAGCTATTTCTCTATAGAAGGGCCCTGGGAGCTGCTTCACTGGCTAAATAGCTCTCTGGCAAATATATAAGGGAGGCTTGGTGGGTCTGAACCTCAGGCTGAAGCGTGGTCGACGGTGTGGAATAAAGAGTGGACTCTGCTTGGGTTTCACCTGGTTTTATTCCACCCAGATACCTCCCATGTGCAGATGGACAGAGCAGAGAGGGAGAGTGAGTCCTGGGGCCCCAGAGC
>QVAJ01000059.1:2089945-2159746 GCA_003546035.1 Mixornis gularis | reverse complement strand
CTTAAGTACGGGGGGTGTACACCGAGCAGGGGAGAACTTCGCACCAATCCCAGGGGACGGGGGGTGTGACCCAGAATGGGGAAACTTAACACAACAATGGAAGAAGGTGGTACCAGGGTACCTTGTCAAATCCTGGGGCTTTTTCCCCAGAATCTTCCAGATCTTACAAGGTGATTGACAAGGTCTATCACAAGGGAAACACCATTGAGGGTTTTAGGATGGGGGTGTAAGAACAAACCATTACAAACATATATCAAAATATACAGAACATTAGAAAACCCAAAATGCGCACCGCTACATTTCTCCCACAGAAAGTTTTCAGATTTGTGCTCTTTTGTTTGTGTACTTATTTTTAGTCTTGTTTTTAGTTGCATGTAAGCTTATGGTAATTCAAATTGCAGCTATACTAAAATATAGGTAAATATCCCAAGTTCRCTATCTTCCATTTCCGTTTATTTTTCTTCACAAAAGGAGGGTCTTAATCTCAACAGTTGTGAAGTTCATCATGCCTGCAATATTATATACTAAAAAATCCTGTATTTATGTTTCTCATTGTTTTATTGTACATTTGTCTGTATTCTTCACATCATTTCATGATAAGCTAAATTTTGCCTTCAAATATGTGTGCCAAATCTATGAATTTTCTCCTATCTTGTTTTGCAATTGGTATTGAAAGCCTCCAGCAGAAAAACTAAAAGTTTTCTCACTSAAATAAACGAACACATAAAGACAAGGACAAACACTATTATATTTCAGAAAATCATTATAAGATAAGTAGTATTTTATTGTTTAAGGAAATAAAGAAAATAAATATTTTTAGAAGTTAATTATAGAAATTACTGTAGAAAGTAAACAAGTACTTTGATGGGGTCTATAATGACTAGTATGCAATAAATTGTACTTAGAAAAGGGTATGGAACTAAATGGCATATCCACTGTGGAATTTCAGCTTTCAATCAATTGTAATTTAGGCAGTAAATTATTATATACACTGTCTTCACACAATATCACTGTTGAATTTTCAGTCAACTGAGATAGGACATCAGTATGAAAAAAMCACACTGTTTGGTTGCTTTAAAATTATTTCCCAGTTGTAAGTTGATATAAGTGTGGAGATCCTTAGAGACTCATTTGGCCTGTATGGAAATAAAAGGTCAATTATTGCAATAAAAATTTTAATTTAGATGGATGGCAAATGGGGTCTGAGTGTTCATTGACACTGTTGTGCTCCAGTTCATAAAATCTGCATGAATTAACAAAAAATTGGGCACAATTGGGTGTTTAGCTAAAAGGTCTGTTTGAATGGTTAGTTAAAAATAACTATACACCAGAGATTACTCATTTTTCTCCTCAGAGATGGCAAAAGTGACATATTACAGAGAGAAAATTGAACACTAAACTATCTCATAGATTTCTACWGGCAAGATTTTATTTTTAGGCACTCAAGTTCTGTTGATTTATGGTGAAGTAGATTAAGATAAATTGGCAAAAATTGACCTATTCCTAAAATCTGAAGATGTCTTCCTTTAACTTTCAGAGGGCATCTTACGTGTAACAGACTGCTATGTAACTTTTCTCACTGTTKTGAAAATTACAAGAGGTAGTATGCAATTGCCTACATAAAAGACACAGAGAGTAATTGAAAGAGAAATTTATACATGGGTAACCTAAACTTAGGGTAGCCTAAATTCATTGAATTTACAAAATAAAATTAAATTTATTAAATTTTACTTACGTATTTCACTGAAAGCTTTGTRTCTTCCTTTACCTTGTTTTTCAGGTCATCTCTATTTTTAGCACAAATACYTTTTTTCTAACACTCACAAAATATTTTTCAGTGTGGAAGGATGGAGATTACCAGGAGAAGTGGTAAGTAGAAGGGTTCTATATTGTCGAACAGGAGGAATATCACAGTCAACCAGAAATATCTTCTGATTGAGTCCCAATTGATTCTTAAGAAGATGAGTCTTCTTAATGGAAGAATCTCAGTGTCAATAGAGAATCTCTTTTGCATTGAAATAAGCCAAATCAGGTCATTTTCTGATATGCATAAATGATATGTCTGGAGAACAGGTTCAGACAACAGAATGCCAGAGCATGGATTTTCAGAATATGGCCAAGTAGAAGGATCAGAAAACCTGTTTTACTCACAAAAATTAATTCTGTAGAGAAAGTTCAAATTTATTTGTGCAGTCCAAAAATTTTTATTCAACTTAAAGCTCAAAGCACTTTATTTTAAGTTGGGGAGGTTTTAAGCTTTTTCTTTTAACTTTTTTCTTTAAATTTGTCAAAATATGTAAATTATAAATGTGACTACAGAAGAAAGAAGGTCAGTCCTATTAAAAACAGTTAGATTTAGAAAAAAAAAAGTAGTGCTTTTGTACTATCCCTTTTAATTTTTCTAATGATTTTCCAGATATTAAATACTTGATTATATTTTGGGTTTCCTTAAAACCTTTTTTTTTTTTAATTTGTTATTTAACAGAAAAGCTCATTCTACTCTATCCAATGGTGGGCTTCTTGCAAAGGCCCTGAAGACAGCCAAACCCCTGGAAATTCTTCCAAAACAGTTGCCACGGCTGATCTTCACACCATGTGGATTCCTCTTTGCAACCAACACTAGTCATAAGGGAAGAATAGTTTAAGGTATTATTATCTTTCATGAAAGGAAAAAAAAAAATGTAAGGGATAATCTATTGCCCAAATTTCATTTCAGAACTATAATAAAACCAAGCCGTTTAATTCAAGTAAGTGTGTTTTAGAAAAAAAAAAAAAATCCTTTGCCTAGCATATATCATGTATATTTAATCACTATTATATTCTACTTCTGTAAGACAGGTAGGCTCAAAGTTCAGTGAACTTGTTGGATGAAGTAGGATTTCGTTGCTCAGAACTTAATAATGCAAAATTCAAAATGCTTCATGTAAACTTTTTTTGTTTTTTCTTATTTGTGAATTTCCCAGACTTCAGTTCACGATTGGCATTTTAACTATGAAAACTTTAACAAGATGTAATGATTTTCTTACTCTTGCTTAAGTGGTCTATTCTGTAAAGAAATGGAAAATGTCATAAAACACTCTTCTCAGTAGAAAACTGGTTCATATTCAGAAGAAAAACTAAGTCTTTTAATATTTAGTAATTTCAGAGGAAATAATAGGTCTATTATTAAATACAAATAGATCAAGAACTTAATTCTACAAAGGRACTGAAAAGAATTGCCATTGAGTTAGCTTGATCTCGTCTCAAAATCAATCTAACATTGCAAGTATAATCATATGTGAAGAAAAATTCAGGGTGTGTAGGCTCTTAATTCTACAAAAAAGTATAACAGTGCTACTCAAGAGACAAAATATGAAACTCTGTTGATTTCATGTTGCATGCTGTTGGGAAGAGGGGAGTATGAGAGTGAGTGTGTAAAATAATCACTTCTGGTGAAAAATCTAATCTTGTTAGTTCTCAAAGAAACACCAATACCCAAATCCCCCAAGGGGTTTTCATTTATTGTTTTGTCCAAGGAATTGACCTGATATTCAAGCCATTCATATTTTGAAGGGTTCCAGCATATGCGGGTTGTATTCYCTAAGACTCGTTGTTCCTCTTATTTTATCTCATATTCTGATTTTCTTTGGTTTTTTCACAAGGTAAAAATTAATGGGTGTCCAAGCACCTATTTTTATTCTGACAGTATTTGTAAGCRAATGATTACAGCTACCAGTTCTACCTTATTAAATCTTATAATTAACTAAATGTTGTAAGTATACCCTGCAACATGAGGAATRACTGCAAAAAATCAGCAAAATAAATTTTGCAATGTAACAATCAGCCAAAGCTAAAGTTGGTCACTTTACCAGCAAGGCACAAATAAATTGTGGAGTGCGATATTATGTATGTGATATTTCCAAGAAGGAAAACAAAAACTACATAACTAAACTTGAAAAAAACACATCAGTATGAAATGCTTTTAATGTTTGATCAAATTCTARAAATCCTCAGGAATATAGTAGTCCCTGACCCAGATGACGCTGAATAATTCCTAAGATTCCTAATTCCCACAATTCAACCATTTTAAAAATATGTGTGCACACATATAAAAATCACAAACAAATATGGAAGCATAATTTTGCATTGTGGGTTCAGCAGCATGGAAAACTATCTCTTTCATAAAAATACCCACAATCTAATTTCAAAATTACAGATTTGCCAACAGTCAGTGATTCCCACAGAGTTGTTGTGGTCTTACAATGGAGGAAGTCGCATTGTGATGAATGATCCAGAAAAGTTTCTCTCCCAACTCCTTTCCAGGACAAAAATGTCATGCAGTGATTTGTAGCTGAGAAGAGAATAACTACGTTCCATGGCAAATGAAAATCAAGTAATGATGAGATTGTATTGCTACTGCTGAAAGTTTACACTCCCTCAGAATACAGATCAATTTCAGCCAGAATTTTACAGGGTAAACTGAATAACTCATCTCCAAAAGTTGCCATTGCTTACAAGTTTCCATGGATTCCAGAAACTATATGTGGAATCAAAGAGAAGAAAGTATACAGGTCACAGGTGATCATGATGATAGATTCAGAAATTATCTTGTATGCTGAATACAATGTACCCCAGAGGAAATCACATCTCCGATTTGTAAAATTAAGGTGTTTTCAAGCTCTAAGGTGCTTTCAGAGTTCAATTCTAATTTTCTTAGGAGTCTTATTTTCTTTTAGGTCATCTGAAACCAGGTCTTGCATTGGAGATGTAAAATCCTGAAATGTTAATAAATATGGCATATTGACAAAATGAACTAATTTTTTTTACCTTTAGCATTGAGTGTTCTGTAATGTTAACTATTCATGCATTTGCTTCAGTGAAACTCTGAAAGAATACAAGACTAATCCTCATCCAAAATCACAAGACATTATCATTAAACCCTGTTGTTTTTTAAAGTGTTCAAATAAACGGTTACAAGGAGAACTTTAGGAATAAATACATCAGAGTCAGCTGTTGTGTATTTCCATTTATTGCCTTTATAAGTGTGATTGTACCCTACATTACACCAGGCCCATTTTCTCTTCCTTTTCATTCTACAGTTTTGTAAATAAGCAGGGCTATTATAGAAATATATTAGTCCTTAGCCCACAGGATCTGTTTTCATAGCTTTATCTTGTTGACAAAAAAATTTAGCATGTGATTTTATCTGATCCACAAGCCTAGGATATTCTCTGAGAACACTATAAACCAGTTGGGAAGGATGTTCCCATGATATATGTGAACAAGCAGACATGAACCACTCAGCAAATTTGTGACTGATTTAGTGTTTCTGAATACCTCAATGACATCATAATGAAACCACAGCCAGAAGATACCATCCCCTCTTTTTTTACAGGTTTATTGGTGCTGTAAACTCATCATCCATTCATTCATTGTTGTCACTTCTTAAGCAGTTTATTGGCTGTATTGTAGAGTCCTAGATCAAAAGTGATCTAGGCACATTAAGAAATGTGCATTGTGCTCAAAAGGCACATTTAGAAATCAAATATTTTCTTTAATCCCTATAACTCTTTCTAGATTTATTACATTGATTGTACTTTTCAAAACAGAAGTGCTTTTCATGCTTCTTACATACTGAGATGTTTGTGGGGTTTTGGTTTTTGTTGTGGCTTTTGTCCTAATAGATATCATTGTAATTTTAAAATGCAAACTTGTCATAATTGTACAGAGTACATGCTCTAAGTTTTGACATTCACTCAAAGATAACAATTTTGATCTATAGTTATAACGCTTTTAAATACTGGGAAGATAAATTAATTTACAGSGAGTAAAACGGAGAAGTTCAAGCTATTAATCCCTAGATATACACAAAGAATGGTTGYTAGCAATCAACTGATGAGCAAATATTTAATATCTGAGATTTGCCTCCTTCATGTACCATAGATTAATTCTGTTATTTCCCAAAGCTATTTGAAAGACATATTTGCCTTTTACTGTCTTATTATGAATATGAAACACTGTAGCTTGCTGGCAGGTCACAATTTTTCAAGATCAACATTGAACTGTATGTATGTATGTATTTCTTTTAATCATCTATTTCTTTTAATCTTCTTGATCACAGTGATTCTGTGATAGGAAGAAATAATCTCATCATTTTTCAGGAACATCACACAGACTTCTTTAGAAAGACACCATTATGTGAATCTTCTTTTTACTTTAGACAACTTCAAAACAATTATTTAAAGAATGCAAATTATCTCCTTTTTTATATTAAGCAGTGGTCTTTTATTTTCTGGGGKKTTTTTTTTKKTTKKTTTKKTTTKKTTTKKTKKTTKKTTTTTTTGTTTATTTTGACACTCACTGAAGAATTAAAACTAACACATAGATCATGCTGACTTGTTAAGTGTGACAACTTTATAGATAATTGTATATATGTAATTTTATAAAAGATATGAACCTAAAAATCATCTTATAATATTAAGAAGATATATAGGCTTCTTTGTATCTTTTCAGGCTTCTTTACATTCTGAGAAGAACAACATTCTGAGAGAAGAAGAACAATGAGAAATATATTTGAGGCTACAGCAAAATCACTAATTGCAAAAGATTTACTCAGTTCAGTTTATGTTGCATGAATTATCTGCTTTGTGGGAGTTTTTTTAGTCAAGAAAATTTAAAGCTGGTACAAAGTTTATAATGATATAATATGGAAGATGTGTTCCTCTTCCCTTCTTCTGCCCTCCTCTCTCCTTCCCTTCCCTTCCCTTCCCTTCCCTTCCCTTCCCTTCCCTTCCCTTCCCTTCCCTTCCCTTCCCTTCCCTTCCCTTCCCTTCCCTTCCCTTCCCTTCCCTGAAATTGTGATAAATTACATAAAATGATCAGAAATTATGGATATATTTACTATAAAATCCTCTGCAGTGTAGCAGATTGTGGAGTGTGAAGTAACAATTGAAAATGTCTTTCAAGTGTGTGTTGATCAATGTATTCCAATGTTGTGATGGACAACACAGACAACACGGATAACAGCAGTATCTTATAATTTTGGTTTCTCTTTGTGGTTGTTGGTAATTGACATAATACCTTAAATAACAGTTAATAATTTGCAATCTTCAATATTTATACTTTCTTCAAAGGAAAAAGATGTACAAGGAGATGTCACCATCCACTATTTTCTAATGACTTGCTTATATGCAGCCAGTCATGTCACAATTATCAGGTTCTTCATTTCAAATTGATTTTATGAAAATGAGCTTGCTTTACTTTTTTTTTTTTCCAAATAAAGTCAATGCCTTTCTTAACCAGAGTGAATTTTAAATTGTGACTACACATAATTTTTTCTCATATAAAGCTACTCATGTTCACAGCATGCACTATCGTACAAACAGAATAAATTCACCCAATGGACCTGAATATGACTAGGAATTAAAAGAGGTAAAATATAAGAAAATATTTCCACTTAGGAAATCAATCTCCCTATTAAGAAAACATGTCTAAAGCTAGTACTGCTAAAGGAAAACATTTTATCTTTTTTAGTCTTATAAACCAGCTTTTTATTCCTATGAATCATCTACCTGAAGGTATCAGGAAGGAAGACCTGAAAATAACATTTTCAACATCAGTCGTCAGAGACCTTTCTTAGAATTTAATGGTTTGTGAGAAATAATTTATATCCTTGCACATTTTAGGTATTCTTTTTTTGCTTCTCTACTTTCTGTAGACAGTGCATAGTGAAATGTGTTTTTCATTATGTAGACTAGTGGGTTAYACTTTCCATGGGATTTATTTAAAAGATGACAGCAATAGTACTTTCAAGAATAGCTTAATCCACCTGCTTTCTGAATTTTATATATGTCATTAATTGGATACCATTCTTGGAATGTCTAAATTCCAAATGTAAAGCAATGTTGAGGTTAGTCATACTAGAAGACAAAACATTTAATATGTCAGAAAGTCAGAATAACTGAGATGTWGGGACATTTCTGGGCGTCGTTTATATACCTTTTTTTTGATTATTTTACTTTGCTTACAAGAGTTTCTTATGAAAATTAAAAAAAAAAAATTCTTTCACTACTATTTCTATGGCCATTATTTATCCTTCATTTTACCTATTCTCCTTAACACTAAAACCTGGTGCCAGGTACATATACATTGATGCAATGTAATATATGAGGCATTTTCTTTAACTTTCAGCATGAACAAAATAACAAAATTAATTTCCTTTTCCAAAAAGATCTTTTTTTTCTCCTTCAAAATGCTAACCTCCTCTGCTGAACAGGAAATAATGTATGTATATATGGTTAGTTTTGATTCTTAGCTTAGATGTATGGTTGACTACACACCKGAGAAATATTCCTTAAATGCAACTTTAAAGGCTAAAGTTAATTAACTCTGTGTGTTTCTGGACAGATGACACCAAATGCAGGAGAAGATGACAGAATTTCCCTACTTGAATTTTCAATTGAAAAATATTAGGCAATTTGTAGAGGAAGAACTATCTAGGAGGAGAGAGATTTGTTGCAATTAACTTCTGTAGGAAATGCAAACTTTTTAGAAACGTGACATCTTAGGATTGTTGAAAAAGGCATATCTTCATCTTCTTTCTCATACCTATGTGATAAGTATGCTATAAACGAAGAGCAAGATCTCACATGTCTGTAACACAAGTGTATAATTTTCTCCCAATGAGAATATGACACATGGAGAGAAATGACACATGGCACACACACAATTCATCTATAGTATTTATCATGTCCTTTCTGGAACTGGCACAGGATTTAGCATCCATTCAAACCAGTATAATCATGGGAAGTCATTAAACACCTCAGGGTCACATCTTAAACCCATCTTGCATTGCAATCAGACCACACTACTAATTAAAGGATATATTCCCAAAAACAATTGAGGAAATTTCTGGGTAAATAATAGAACCAAAAGATCCAACAAAGATCCAACAACTACATGTTGGCCCAGAAGGAATTTCAGGGTAGTGGATGAGTTTCTTTCCAGTGTGGACAAAGGAGGCAGAAGTTTGAAATTTCATATGACATAATTTGCCAGACATCATGGGTCAGCAATGACAAAAGACAGAGAAAGAATTGGTAATTCAGTGATTAAGTCATTTTTCTAGGATGAAAAAATCCCTAATTACTTACACAAGTAAGCTCATCCTAAAATAACCAATAGCATGGGGTTAGGAAAGCCATGACCTGGAAAATACACATTGAAGTCCATGTTCCCAAGAAGTCAAACTGACATGAAGAGTTGGTTAGAAGAGTCTCTCTGAATCATACTTCGACTGATTCCAAGGGATTTTCCATTTTGGAGAAAAGGTCTTCAGCATCTTGGTAGGTGAAAAGCTGACAGTGAGCTAGCAATMTACCCTTCAGACAAAGGCAGCCATCAGTAGTTTGTGCTGTTTTGAACAAGTGTTGCCAGATGTCAGAGGGAAGTTATCCTTCTTTCCTGTTGAAGTGAGTCTAACAAAGAACCGCAAAGATGACTGAGAACATGAAGTATTTGTCATATGAAGAGCTAAAAGAGTGAGAGCTTTTTATCCTAGAGAATAGAAGGTTAAGGGGGAAACATAAATTTTCAAAAATACCTGACTTGAGGGATTAAGCAAGACAGACTTTTCTGTGCAATGGCCACTGGTAGAACAAAAGGCAAGGAGCAAAATATRATGCCTGTAAATGAGACAGATATCTGCCATGACACAATGGAGTCACTCAGTGATAAACTGGAGTTATCTGGCACTACACTGGGTCCTGGATATATTTTATCAGTATGTTGAAAAAGCTGAAGMTTCTGTCTCTCTCTCCAGAAAAATGAAATAACAATTTTGATAATAAAAAATGTTTTTGGAAGGTGTACATTTCCAGGCTTTTACTGTAAAATTGTCAAGCAATGTGGCCTCATTTTCCCCTTCATTCAATATCAAGGCTCTTCATGGGCAACAAGCAAAATAAACTATAGYGTTTCATGCTCCAAGGTATCAAGTTCCGACCACCAGCCACAGGATACCACAACAACTGATAGTGGTTTGAGATGCTTTTCTGAGTGGCTATTGCTGTCACAGTTGTGAGAATATCCTTATCTATTGATGTCCAAGCAACAGGCCAGAAGACCTCTCTGTAAAGTACAAATGCTGCATTTGACTGTGGAATGTCTTTATTTCATTTTAAGGTCATTGCTGAACAGTGGTTTTAGGAGTAAAATGTTAGGAGAAATGGCACAGTAAGATACATGTAAGTGACAGCTTCTAATGGGGGAGGAAAAGTTGTAATTAGAAATAAATGTAGACCTTGCCTTGGAACATTATCRCCTCATGGCTTCGAGGAAATTTCTTTTGAAAGAAAAAATACTATTAAAGTTACTTTATGTATATGAAAATATGCTAAAATGTATTTAATTTTCTTTCACTCTTCTGACCTGTGCTAAGAGAAATTGCAGAGATATGATTTAGCTCTCTCTTACATTTTTTTGAGTCATCCCCTTTGAACCTGTCCTTCTTCTGACACAACCTCCAGGAATCAATTTATACAAAACTTCCAACAGAAAAACATCTAAGTACAATTTGAGGACATTCAAATTGCAGATGAAAAAACACAAATTCTCTACAGTTCTCCAGTTCAGAGAACAGCTTGAAAAAGTGAATATGAGTAGAACTTCTCACAGTGAAGCATTTTAGCTTAAACAGACCAATGCAGATCTGTCATYTACCCAGCACTGCAGCTGTACATATTTAACAGGAGTAGTAAAGAATATATGGAGCATACTTATTTTCAGTTTGAGTTAAAAATTCAAACTAAAGGGTATTTTTTTTTCCCTTGAAAACCATAAAAAGGAACACTGAAATATGCATGAAATAAATCCATAGTCAATTGTTATCAATCACAATGTTAAGAGATGATATGTGAAAATTGGCTTWATGGTAAATAAGAGATGTATTATTTGAAAATTAAGGTTTTAAATGTGTTTATATATATATATATATATAAGTTGATTGGAAAAACCAAACCAAACAACACCATAAAAATTATGCAGAAAAAACTCCTGTGCATCTCTAGAAGAGTGGTTGTAGCAGCGTACCAATCACAGCTGTGTAAGGAAACTATCAGGATAAAAATCTTGTCTTGTAAGAACTTCTCTCAGGCGTAATTGCATCTCCATTTTTGTTCAATAGTTGCCCAGGTGGCAGAGCTATCGCTAGAYTATAAATAAACTCTGTTGACACAGTTGGGAAGAACATGACTCGTATTATGTGTTCAGTATTTCATTCAGACCACCTTGGCACAGTATCAGTAATGTTTTCCAATTACATGGTTTAGCTGAACACAAATATCAAAGCATATTTAAATCATCTTTACATGAACAGGTGGATATTTTTATGGACATATGCTRTGCAAACACACAGCTGCATCAAATGAAATCTACAGCCATACCCATTAATATTGCCTGATTTAGGTGAAAAAACCCMAAAAAAWMCCCAAAAAAATCCAGTCACATGAGAAATCCCTGGGAACAATCACAGTTTGTAAATTCCATCCAAAGCTTGTGGATGCAGGGAAGACTCTTACAGCATTTCTTAATATAAAATTACATGCAACTCATGTATGACTGCTTAGTTCCTTCAAATTGAGAAGAGAAAAAAGTGACTTTTTGAAAAATCCTAATATTACTAGTATCACAATTATGAGTATGGTTAGGAAGTAAATTCTTCTGTAATCAAATCAATGGTTTTTATTTTGTCCTTCAAAATAATCTTGGTTAGGACAGGCTCACAAAGAAGGACTCAAGGTCTTTGCAATATATCCATAGGAACATTGTCTATGATAAATGTAATGTGTTGATTTTGATTACTAGGAAGTTTGTYGTCATTCATGTTTAAAATATTTCCTTTTTCAGTGGTGTTTTCATAAAATCTTGAATATGGGTTCAAGTATATTTAGTTAATTAAGTACAGCTACTGGCTTTAAAAAAACAAATATTTTTCTTCATAAATCAGTGTGTCTAATTCATGATTTATTTCACTGTAGAGAGTAAATTTTTCAACTTTTATTTTATATTTTTTCAATACAGATGATTGCCACCAACAGTGATATAACTAGTGAAAGAAAARATAGGACAGTGATTATGAAGGAGCTAAAATCAATAACAAATCATAGTCTTAAATTAATAAAAATCTTAACAATCAATTAATATATGTTGATAAGAAAAAATGGAAACTATATAAATACGAGGAAGTGGTCTCAATTTCTAAATGACCTTCCTGAGTACCTTTGAAAATACCAAGSACATGGTTGATATTGAATAGTAAAGTACAAAAGAAAATTGGCTTTTGTATGCTACAAATAAAAAATAGAACTTAACAGCATCTACTGACTGCTTGAAGTGAGAGTGCCATCTTATGTCTCTGTGACGTGAAAAGGAGACAATTTTTATCCAAAATGGAACTTTTCTCTCTGAGAAATTTCCATATTGCCCATACTTTTTCTTACATAGAAAGGCTGTGGTTCACACAAACTTTCTTAAGAGATAGTGGACTGTCCCTGGAGATGCCTGATTGATTCTAGATTCAGCAGCATGGATCATGGCTGATTCATTTTATCCTGTCTCCTTTGGAATGGTTGGGTCCTTCTTTGAAACTGGTTTATTCTCTGGGATGGATAGGTCCCTTCTGAAATCTCTCCATATSCTTGATACAGGTATTATATCCTTATCTATGTATCTGTCTATCTACGTATAATAAATATATCTACTGTTTTAATTGCTGATAATTTGCTTCACCAATGTAACTTCACAGTAATGTGTCATTAATAGTAACGAGTGATCCTACTTGGTTGTTGCTGTCGTTGGTTGTTGCTCTATGATTTTCACTGCCATATTCCTTATTGATACTATATTATTGGTTGCTGAAAGCAATTTCTAATAGCATATATATTTTCTATATATAATTAATCATAATTATATTTGGTGGTCAGGATGATATTTATGGAAATATACTYGTTAGTGGGATTGTTTTTTTGCTATGCTTGTGACAATCTGCAATAAATTAAAGAAATTTAGTGGATAAAAGCCTCCATGTCCTTGTATATTACAAAATCTAACAATATGTTAATACCATAGCTATAAAAAAAATATTTGCAATGCTTTCTTTATTTTTGCAGCAGTCTGTGTCAGGAAGAATATTAAATTATTACTTTGTCTTTTCTTTGTCTCAGTAAGAAAGCTTAGGTTTTCTGGTTCAAAATGGTTCAAACAGAATAGTGTTCAGAATTCCATTTTTTAAGAAATAGTTTCAGAATTCTGTAAGCAATTTTTGTTTCTGATCTCATTACTGCTAAATCTATTGTTCTAACATTTATTTCTTTTCCCCCTCTATCTCGCTATGTATGTATGAAAGTAACGAGCAACTAGACTGAGAAAGTTATGATAAGTCAAAAATACTGTGGAAAAATCAACACAACTTCTCTTTTCTAATCGAGTAGGTGAAAGATGGATGAGAAATATTTTRGGATAATCTCTAGCTACAGATGTGTCCCTAAAGGTTTGTTAGACAACCAGTGCTGTTACTATGAACTTGTTCTGACTGTCCTACAGAGGCAAAAAGGAATGCATTTTGATTTGCTAATTTTTTTTGTATCACGAGTTTTACTATATATATCCAGGATTTTAATTTTATTTCAAGAAGATRTGTTTCCTAGTGCACCCAGGTCACTGTGTCTTACTTTTATTTAATTTGTTTTAGATTTAATTTTGAAAATTATAGATATGTGCATTAAGCGTGTCTGTGTTTCTATGTGTGCATAAGCTGTTTACAACATGCTCATCTGAATAAGATTTTATAGTGGAGCTCCAAACCCTTTGAAATAGAAGCTTATAATGAAAAAGCTGGCAGACCTTTAACTAGATCCATGCTACCAGCCACCATTGTATTATTACAATTTTTATAGTAGAAGTAATATCAATCTACAGACTGTGTCTGTATGGTACAATACCATAAAAATTGAAATACCATGAAATGAATTTTGTTTATTTATTACCTAGTACAGTAATGATTTGTGAATTGAATCTGTTTTCTACAAGTTTTAGTAGCTCAAAGATTAACTCTGTAGTATAACTTCATTGTTTATGCATCTCAGCAGATGTGGATTTCCTGYATTGATGTATTTATATGTTGTGCAACTGCACATTAAAGTCTACTTTTCAAATTTAGCTCTTAAAGTAGTAGACACTTTATACAACACAAGCAAATTATTCAGATGGTTTCTTTAGAGAAGAATCCCAGAGGTTTAAAACAGATGAGACCAAACCACGTAAGTCTCTTGAGTGTTTTTTGGATCAAATATATTGGCAGCTAAGTTTAGAGCTCGAGGTAGAAATAAAGCACAGTAATGTTTCTATAATCTAAGTTTCTGGCTGACCAGCTATTGCAAAGTGAGGATATGTAAAGTTCCTTTTCTTTGAGGGTCCAACAATGCAGCTGTAGCTGGATTGAAAAGATTRCAGTAGCACAAGACTCCTTTCCCTACATTCCCTCACAGCGCCCATCTGATTTGGACACAGCTTTGGAGGGAAAGCTCTGGGAACTCTCTCAAGTTATCACTTCCCTTAGCTGTGATTACTATAATATTTGTGGCTACTAAATACTGTCATCAAAATAAGGCACAATGCCTACTGGGGCCATTCAGTAGTAAGAATTTAGTGGTGTGATTTACTTACATATAAACTCTCTTGGGAAAAGAGTGCATTTTCAGGTCGGACTCATTCCTCAACATTTAACCATCTAAATACCTATTATGCTGTAGTCATCTGGGCTTCTGGACTACTTCCTCGAGGAAAAAGATGATGGGTCCAAACTAAATATATCTGACATGATGGGAAGGGAAAGGAAGACCTACTTTTAAGCTTGTTTTTAGCATACTTATAGATGTCTAAGGATGAGTGAGAGGAACTCGTGATTAAAAGTAATATTAAGGAGTTCTGATCATGACTGAGCTTTATAGACCCTTCAGTAATGATGGCATTAGTTAAAATATTTCTTAATTGTGAATCATTACTGAATGATGAACTAAAGATGAATGATGAACTAAAGATACAGTTTAGTTATATAATTGTATCTACTAATTAACAATTGATATGTTTGAATCACTGAATACACATATGGGAAAAAAAAAGATTTTTTGCATATTTGTTAAGTGATAACAAGTAAAATTTCTTTGGGCTGGTTCTGTGAAATAAGTTTGATGCAGCAGTCTTTCCTACCATGTATGTGTCAATATTGTTAATAATGACCATTTCAAATAATGCAAAATGAATCTGAGTAGCAGGCAAYGGAAGCTGTATAAACAATGGTGAAAACAGACACAAAAGCCTCATCTCATTGAGTTCACTGGGAGCTTCAAAGCAGATGAAGTAATGTAGCTAATAATTAGTAATGAGTTGTGTTTTTAGTAAGAAAGATGTTTTCATTTTAATAGTATTGACTGTTTCTCTAGGCTAACTACCCTCTAAATCTGAAAAGTGATTTAATTTGTTCTCATAAACACCACTGGCTGTATTCTYTATCTCAAATGAAAACTGCTTCATTAAACTAAGTACAAAATGATTTTGCATTTTTAATTTTATTATTCCTTGAAAAAAAAATGACAACACTTTTTCTTTCTTGTCCTTCTCTGTTCTGATGTATCAGTGTTACCTATAGTCATCTCAGAAATGAGATAATGAGTCGTCTGAAAAATACTTTTTTCCTGATAATTTGTATAAAGAAACAGTAGAACCTAGACATCTGATGTTTAATTTTTGTGTTAAAGAGGGTTATTTTTGTACCATAAACTTAATGTATATCTATCTGAATATTACACAAAAACTACCTTATATTGGATATAGAGGATATAAGTGTGCATATGTGTACACATGCGTGTGCGTGTATATTTATGAATAGTCTTCTTTGTGTCACTGTCAAAAAACCCCCACCAACTGTACAACATTCATTGAAGATATGTACTGAAGATACAGCAATCTCTTTCATTCTGTGTTAGCCACGTTATCCTTTCTTATTTTTACTTCAATGCACTTTTAGAGTGTTATGATGGACAGATGTCTGCTGCATCTTCATGCCTAAAATTTTTCTGCCCTGTTTTTAGTGAAATGATGAAAAGCTCAATCCCCAGCATTTAAACCTTTATTAATTTTGATGACCTACTTCCATTTCTTTGACATTAAAGTCAGAAGAAAAATAAGAGGGTAGAAAGGAAACAAAAATGTTTGCTTCATTAACAGTATTGCATTTTTCCCTCTGAAATGAGAAATGTTTTAAAATAATTGCTGTTTTACAGTCAAAGAACACTTGTGTTGCATAGAGTCTGGTTTATTGATGGTCTACAGGAATTATACATTTAAGGAGTTATAAATGGCACTCCTCAGGATTTCACACAAAGTTGAAGCTGCTTCATCTTTTGAATGATAAGCAAACAATTAATTCTCTAAAGTATTGAAATTAATTTGAAAACAGATGGGTTKGCACAGATATCGAAATGCTCTATTTTCAACTCATGATTCTAGAAGAATAAAGAAAAAAAAATAAATTTTCCAATTCCAATAGGATTTGTATGATTGCATATATGTAGTTAGCGTCATTCATTGAGAGAAAATAAACAGTTTAAACTATTTCTAAATAAAAAAATCTTTGAAAGAATTTGTTTAATACAACTAACTGGTTACTTTTTTTTCTCTAAATCAATAAGAAATTGTTCCATTTTRAAACATTCTAACAATGAGGTAAGAGAAACAGCAACATTAATTAGAAATGTTTTATGGAATTTTTCCTTTCTGTCTTTAATTCTCTTCTGTGGTCTTGTCTTTCTAGCATCCTGTTCTTTCACTTTTTCAACATCTAATAATGTTCYTCACTCTTTTGTCTAAACTATGTGATTTCCGAGGTCCTTTTTAGTCATTCTGAAATTGAAATGCAAAAACAAAAAAGTTTTAAGTTTAGCCTTTTTATTCCAAAAGAGCTTCACAATCATAAATACTTGATAACATTAATAACTTTGAATTTTATGTATATATCTTCTCTTAAAGAATATAGTTCTTTAGAACTATCAAACTATTAAATGCATAATATTTTTCTCTCTTTAATTTTTATCACTAACAGATCTGCTGCTTCCTGATTTCTTATCAAACTCTAAATTTTGTATTTTGTTCATGAACTGTCTATGAAAATGAAATAATATAATCCTTTCAAAACAAATAGCAAAATTTAGAAATCTGTGCAAAATCAACCATATATTTATTTTTATATATACATGATTGAATGCTCATATTTTGTTTGACATAGGCCACTAACATTTGTTTGTTTGTGTGATTGCTTTTGTTGGTATTTTTATTTTTAATTGTCAGTAGTAAAGGATCAAGCATGTTTTTCTCTTAAAACTCAGTTTATCTAAAACTTTTGATACAAAAAAATGTACATATATATATATACTTTTTTTTAAATGCTTCAGAAAGAGAAGTCAAGTCAAAGTAGAAATGCAATTAGGCTAAGAACAACACAGCATGAAATAGAGATGCATATACATATTCATTTCAATTTTAGAAAAGCAGACAATCAAAAATATCCAAGATTTGTATTATGAAACATTCATTACCATCATCAGCAAAAATAACTTCTAAGGTTTTGCATGGGTTCTCTGAGAGTTTTCCTTGACTCCACTGTTGAAATTAGGCTAGAAATATGTTTTATGTAAATACATCATTAGGGAGACTCTGTGATTATACAGAGCAGATGAAAGCTTACACTGCACTGTACAATATCAAAGCAATGTCTCTCTGACCACAGAATACACATGGTAATAGAGTACATAAATATGAGCTTTGGCTTGTGTGGCAGGAGAGGTCAAAGATTAGGTATGCAGGCCATTAGTGTTTAATTTCCAGTTTTAAGCATCATTATCCTACTGTGAATGCTGTTTATTGCCTTTTGATGAAAGAATTTCTGTATTGTAATCCCATCACTGATTCAGTCRATTTGCATTACTTCTTCCTAGTGAYTGGTTTCTACCGCACCATTTGTTTAATATTTAATATTCTTTCCCACCTAATTTTGCATTATTTTAAGGTCTGTCTTATTCTGAATTCCTAATTTTTAGATTGTATTCTTTGAACTCATTCTTGATAGGCTTTCTCCCGTCTAACTTAGGCATCTAAAAGTTAGGTAAACAGTTAAGTGTGAACAAGATATTTAAGGCTGGCTTTATGCATGCTTGTGTTCCTTTCCATTTACTTTGAAGGTATCTTAGGATAACTACCTTATGTATTTATTCCCTATCCATTAAAGCATACATGATATGAATCATGGTCTTAGATTTCATTCTAGACACCTTATTTTAGCCCATATTTGTTTTAACAATCTGTGTAATTACAATAATAAAAAACATGAAATATTTCACCAAGCAAATGATCTATAAAGCAGTTCTGTGCTTTATACAGTTCAGATGTTTTATTAGATTTCTGTGAAATCTCTATAGTGCCACTGGCTCAAAATATCACCAAAAAAAAATCTTAAATTTAAACCACACTTAATAGCATCAGTTAACTGAAAGACTGAAAAAGTCTAGAAAATGTATCAGCATTTCTAGAAAATGAATTAACAAAAATTAGTTGTGATGATTTAGACAGAGAAGATAAATCCATGTCATGGTTACATASTTATCTGCAGTGTCATCCAGTGATTCAGAGTGTATCCTTCATTATGCAGTTACTCTGTCTCACAGGTTTTCTTCRGTTTCCCTATTCCTGTGTACATGGATTTGCTCAGCTTTCATTTCAGATTTTGTATTCCAGTGTGCAGCTGGTCTAATAAACTCTTTTGAAAAAGCTATGTTAGAGCCACACTTATCAMTGAAAATTTTCTTTTCATTACCCTTATTTGCTTTATTTATTTTTCATTTCTAAATGAAAGTTAATTTGTGCTGAACAGCAACAGCTTAGATTTTAAAATCAATACACAATGAGGAAAATATGTGAATACATTTTACTATTGATTTTGGTTTATCATTTTGGTTTCAAATGAATTCTTCCCTTTATTCTTGTTCAGTTAATACCCATTTCTGCTGTTGAAACAAATACACCTTCTGCCTCAGTGCCTTGGAAGATGATTCACAATGCAACATTAACTTGAAACTATTGTTATTCATCACATATATTGTCCAGAATATTATATTAAATATTAAGAAGTAAATAAAGTCATACATGCATATGCTTCATGTTTTCTGTTGAGATGGAATTTTTCTGTTCTAAGATATCCATGGTGCAGTAGAGAAGTTTTCAGCTCTTTCTGAGCTTCTGTATGCATTGTTTGTCCATGGAGGCACAGTCACAGTCACATTGCTTGTTTTCATCTCTTAAACTAGATGCTCTCTCCTCAATCTTATTATGTTACTATTTTCTTTCTTTTGTCTTATAAAGTTCACGTGTGAATAAGATTCGTACATCTCTGTATCCCATCAAATATATCTATGACCTGTGCATGTTAGACAAAATACRGAGAGTTTTAATAGATTAGTTAACAGGGATAAAACCCAATGTTTATCAATTAAAATATTTAAAATGCAAAATATACTAGCTGTTTGGGTTTTTTTTCTGCTGACTGCAAGATGAAATTTACAGAGATCTYTCCTCATATTCTTAGAGGATCTGTGTGAAAGGACAGCTTCTGCTTCCAAATCTACACAAMTGTTAGGGAGTGTTTTTTGTTTCCTTATCCAGACAAAAGACATAAGAATATGTGGTTGGTTAATGATGGTTCACTGCCAAATTCCCACCCAGATGCTCGCTCACTCTCTCCTCAACAAGACAGAGTGKAAGGTAAGACAGAAAAGATGCAGGYGTAGATAGAGACAGGGTGACCAGTTACCAATCACCATCACAGAAAAAACAGACTTGATTTAGAGAAGACTGTTAAAGTAGTTTATTGCTAATTTAAAACAGASTAGGATTGTGAGAAACAATGTCAAGCCAGAAAATGCTTCTCCCCCAACTCCCTTCTKCTAAGGCTCAATCTCATTCCTCCATTTCTGACTCCTGTGTCCCTTCCAGTCCCTGAGCACTGCAGAGGTAAGGGGATTGGAGGTCCTGGTCAGTCCATAGCAGCTTCTCYCTGTCACTTGTTCCTCCTCCTCACYTCTTCCTCTGCTTCAGCAAGATGTCCCTGCTGCGGGATATGGACTTCCACAAACTGCTCCAGCGTGGGTCTGTCTTGGTTTGGAAAGACAGGTATCTGCTAGGGAAAACTGGAGCTCCCTTTGGAATGGAGAATGTAAATCCCCTTCCTCCTAGTTTTGCAATTAGGAGCTTTAAGGAAAAGTTATGGGAATAGGAATAACAGTTTTTTTACTAGGAATGTTAAAAATACAAATGTAGTAGTAAAAACAAAAAAAAAACAAAAAAAACCCTAAAAAAAACCAAAAAAAACCAAAAAAAACCCCAAAAAAAAACACCAAAAAACCAAACCAAACCAAACAAACAAACAAACAAACAAACAAAACCCCAAACCAACCAACCAAAAATCTTAGAAACCCTGACAGTCAGAGATACGACCTGACATCCTGTTGGTCAGGGTGTTGGAATCAATCCAAATAAATCCTCCTGGAGTAACAGATATGGTTCTATTGGAGTAGAGATGACCCTGTAAAGAGTCCAGTGGTGGTGAGATGGGTGCAGTCTTCCTCTGGAATCTAGTGGAAAACAGGCTGCCTTGGTGTTTATGACTTCCAGTTTTTATCTAGGTAGAAATGCTTGGCTCCTCCCACTGGGTGGAGCATCTCACCATGGGATGAAGTAATGTTATCAGTGATGTGGTGAGCCTTAATGGCCCATTAACAGCAGATATCCTCCCCAGAAGAAGGATGGGCAGTGGGAGAGATAAGAWCACTGCCCCACCTGGTTTTAACAGCTGGCCCATTATCAAAAGACACCTGCCCCCTCCTCCCCAGAGTTATGAKGAATGGGTTATACAAGAGATAAAGAAAAAAYACCTCCTCAACAGGTTTCAACAGATGGAAATAGAATACACATTTTTGATTACATATTGCAAACCAAGACAGGGTCCTGTCCACAGGCCACAGCCTCTGTCAGCAACCTGCCCTGTGCGTGCCCTCCACAGACTACATGTCCATGTGCTGCCAAACGGGGTCCTCCACAGGCTACAGATGGATCTCGGATGCACCACATCCTACATGGACTGCTGGTGGACAGCTTGCCTGCACAGTGATCTGCTTTGTAATTTCTGTGGTGCTCATAAAGTACCTGCCCCACCTTGTTCTATTCTGGCCTGGATATCTGCAGGGGCATGTCTCTGAGTAATTTCCTTTCTTTGTCACTCTGTGCTGCCCTGTGTGGCATGTTGGACTTTCTTAAATACCCTTTCCAAGAGGTGTCACCCCCTTAGCTGCCTGGCTCAGCTATGCTCTAAGGTGGGTGGGCTGGATCCTCCTGGAAACAGCTGTGCCCAGGGTGGGGCATCACAACACTCTTCTCACAGAGGGCGCAGCTTCTCCCACTGCCTGCTCCTGGGCACCTGCACTCCATGCAGAATATTAGGAAGATTTTTGCCAATATGTGAGTGAATAATTCAACACTTATGTTCAGCAGAGGCAGGAAGAGTTTTGGCCTTGAAAAGTCAAAAGTGTGTGTTACTCAGCACATACCCACATAAAATCTCATTCCCTTTGTAGATTAACAAAGTTCTTCTCATGTGTCAAAGAGGTACAGTTCATATTCTAAGAAACACTGTTTTGGAGATTTATTTAATTTCTTAAGAATGACAGTTAATACATCTGTGGGTTTTTTTCAGGCAACTTTTAATAGACGTTATTAGAATGACTGTGTGAAACTGAATTCCATGATTTTTTTTTTTAATTATTATTATATTTTCATTTGTATTTCTGGAAGATTTTTTTCCCACATCTTTGTTTAATATGACTGTGGTTGATGGGGCTGTGGTTAGTATGGAGATTTATTTGATTTTTTAAAATTTTATTGCTTCAACTGTGAAAAACAGTTCATGAAATATCTGTCTTTCAAGTCCAAGTCTTGATTTCCCAGGCAGCATGATTAGAGTACATCAACAAATCTCTACATTCACTGTGGAGGAGATAAGGTAATAACCATCTTTTTCTCCTTCTCCTGAACTTGAATATTTGGGAAAAACTGTGTAGTCAATCCCATTCCAATAATTTCAGAATGAGTCTTAGTGTGAAAATCATTTTAGCAGAACAACAACAAGACAAGAATATTGAATCCATAAAGTTCTTATTATGCAACTGTGGGTACATTTGAGGGCATTATGAAGCAGATGTGAAAATCTGCAGCTGGGACAGAGAGTGTGGTGGGACGTGAAGCTGCGGTGCTAGTATGGCAAATACCTGATAAAACTTCCACAAATAAAGAGGAGATTATGGCTTTGCTACCCGAATATTCTTGGTCTTGTTTTGAGGCAGTTATAACAAATCCTTATGAAATCAAATACAGAGAGGAAGCTGATAAAAAAAAAAAGTGGGGTATTTTTATTGCAGTTCATGGGAACATATGTGAACCAAAGGACTAAGAATTAACCAAATGCTAAGAAACTGAGTGTAGGGTTGTTTCTTAYGTCACTGCTCTTCGGTATTTGTAACCTGGAGGACAGGTGTTGTAATTTTCTAGGAAGTAGTGAGGCAGTGCCAGCATTTTAATTTTGTAGGCATAAAATCAAGACAGGAAGGTGTAAGATAAGGCACATGTATTTAAGATGAACTGTTGCATGCTGTGATGTGTAACTTATAGAAGAGATGTCCAGATTAGTGGATGAATACTTATAATTAAAGCTTTTGAAGCAATAATTGAATTATAAATAATATAATGTTTCACTATTATTGCATATAATTAAATTTTCTTAGTTTTAATAGTCTTGATTTGAGATGAAAGGAGTTCAAAGCATATCCACTGATGATAATCAAAATGTATGTGTGGTAGGAGGATATAATTCTGAATTATGATTCAGAATAATAGATTTAAATGTTTGTTTCTAAAAGACATTGGCTGCTTAGACCCGAGAAGTGAAATGACAGAGTACTGGAGGTAGGCATTATGATAGCTCTGTGTTTTTAATATGTCAAGTAATATGGAATGATTTTGACTGAGGGTTCTTCCTGTGAACACACAGATAGAGAAAAACATGGAAAATTACATTATGTTAAGCAATAACATACCTTGACACGGCTACATTTTGTTCTCAAAAGAAATGTGGAAAATTATGTTTTCCCCCATTACCATTCTGTTAAACAAAAATATGCTCCTGTAGAATGAGCCTGCAGTCACGCAACTTACTCTTAAACATATATGAGTAAAYCTTGGCTAGCTAGTCTCTTGATTAAAATTATTTTTCCAATTAAAAAGTCTAGAATAATGTAGTCTTAAGGAAATGTATGTGATATGTGACATTAAAGATAAGCTAAGTTTTGACGTGCTTATTGAGCTTCAGTAGAGTTAATAAAGAATTTAATTTTTGTGTAGAAACTATTGTGAAAAATATTTATGAAATTATAATAGGCTTAAAATATTGATAAACCCAGCTGAAAAATGGAAAATAAGAGAAAGCATAGTTAATGATCTGAATAACATTAAATAAGTATAGAGAATAAAGTTTTCTGTCTTTAACATCTGTTAATAAAGCAGCATTTTTGAAATTGTAAAGCAATTTAAGAAATCCTGAAACTCCTAAACACTTGAAAAGTGATAACATTTGTTCTACTACTTTTTTTTAATGTGCCACCAAATGGTGTCTTTGGTTGGAATTCCTGGGCACAATAGAAAAAACACAGATCAAGACTAAACAACTAAGCGTTCTGGGAGATAAACTGCTCCATTTTCTTAGTTGAAACAAAATCAGAACTGAAAGAGTTTATTGATTYAATAATGGCACATTGTTAATTGAGAGCCAGTGAAGTATGTGTGAGGAATCAATACCAGGAGTAAAGCAGATAAAGCATTAGACTGGAGATTATTAAGCAACGCCTGCAAATAATGGGGCACTGGCTGCCTGCAGTACCCATCCATCCCATGGGAGAGTGACACAGGTAAGCACGTGGCTAGAGTCTTATAAACCACGTGTTAATGTATCAATTTCTGAGGGTCCAGCCCTTGCAGATTGGCTTGTAATAATTTTAGCGAGACTGGTCTTTGGAGGTGTTTTGTAAATGTTTAATAAAGAAAAATAACAAAATAACAAAAAAACCCCACAAAATAACAAATGTTATAGAAAACAAAAGAAAAGCCCTGCACAGGTGTCAGAGAAAACCTCTGACACCCTGCTAGAAACACTCCAAAAAGCCTCTTACTTCTTCTGGGCTTTCCTAAATACTGAATGTTTTAGGAGTGACAAGKTGGCTCTCGGTCCAATGAGATTAGCAGCAGGCTTTGAGCTACACTCGGAGCCCAGTCTATGCTCCTGTGCTGGCACTGAGCCAATTACTGTGAAAAAMACACAGAACATTCTAGTTAAACGTCCTAAAATGCCTAAAGGTAAACTGAAACTCTTTCCCTATTTGGAAGCACCTGCTGGGGATGTGGGGTGCATTACTACAGGAGAGGGCTCTGCCTGCTGCAGGGGGAGGTGGTGAGGTCACTGGGGGTGCTGCAGGCACTGCCCAACCTGGTGTGCTGTGTCTCTTCCTTCTCTTCCCAAGGTGTCCCCCTACTCATTGCAAATTCAGATGCCTCTTTAAACCTCATTTGTAAGGGTTGGTCCAATAGTCACCTTCACACTAATAAAGGTATAACGATGTTTATTTGTGAAATAAAAGTGTTCAGATGTGCCCATTTGTGGTCACGGCAACACCCTTCTGCTGACCACTGTCTTAGACGGAAAGAAAAAGCCGATGTTTTAGATGGAATCTGAAACAAAACCAAAAATTCATAGCCCCTGGATTACATTTAAAAAGACTGAGCCCTTTCTCCACCATCATTTTTTCTTTTCTGTTACAGTTATGGCTTCTTTTCCTCTGCTAAGGTCAGGATGAATAGTACACGGGCAACATAGATTTCGAGTTTGGACTTGGATGTTTATTGTTTCTTATGTATTTATAGACTCACGAGGCGTGAGCTCTAACTGGCAAGTTAGAGAAACGAGGTAAAATGGAGTGCTTCTATCCCTTTCTAAGGTTTTTTAAGTGATAATTACCCAATAATTAGATGACACCTATATTTTTTATACTTTTGACCCAATAATGACCACCCAAGGCCCTCAGTGTGGACCTTTTTCACCTAATTACAGAAAACCATGGAAACCCATGAAGAAGAAGGAAGAAGGTGAAGAAGAGGGACTCAAACAATGACCAAAGCCCTCCATCTTGACTCATAAGTGTTACTATATACTAAAACCCCAAAATCTAAGCTTCCAGAATTCCAACACTTTATTTTGGTTGGGGGTTTTTTTGTGGGTTTTTGTTTGTTTGTTTGTTTGCTTGTTTGGGTTTTTGTTTGTTTGTTTGCTTGTTTGGGTTTTTGTTTGTTTGTTTGTTTTGTTTGTTTGTGTTTTAAATTAAAAATTATGTTATATCCTGGTGAAAAAAAAAATAACCAAAATTATTGACTACATTGGAAAACAATTGTGTTGTTGTATTTGGTTATGGCAGTTTCAATTTATCTTCTATTAAAACACGTCTAACTTATGAAACTTTTTTTTAGAAGTTATGTCTTAGAATGAAAAGCAGCTTTATCTCAGGTCTTTCAAGGAGCCTAGTAAACATATGAAAAGGATACAGGAGGAAGCTCTTTTTCACAGCCATTGATTTTATTCTGAAAAAACAGAAACATTGAAAATTATTTTTGACAGAAGCTGTAATGAAGTGAGTGACTTCCATAGGAAAAAAAAAGCAGATTGACTAAAGAAGTAAGAAATGCTGTCATAATTCACCTCATCCTAAACCAAGAAGAAGGCAGCATATTTTCAGTGCTACTTGAATTGATGAAACATATTTTACTTATCCCTTTCCTGTCAAAACTCCCTCTCGTTTCTATTCAGATTGTATTATAAAATTGTTCCTTTCTATATTGGAGATATTTTGGAATACCTTTGTTTGGAATTCAATAGTTATTGTTTTATAAATGTTAGGGTTGTGGACCCAGTGATCTCCAGTGAACAATTTTTGATGGAATGTCTTGGTATCTTTGCCTTGTAAAAGTGGTTTGTCTTCTGTGTAACATGCTTCATTCTGGCCAGAGTCTCAGGACAGACCCTGATCATTTTTTTTGTTTGTTTTTCTCTTGTGGTCCAGCACTGGCTGTCACCATGCTTCCCCGAGGGTCATGGAAACTAATTTTCTGGCCACCTGAGTTTGGCACTACTTGATTTCAGGAACAGTTTCAGTGTAGGGGTTTGAAAGTATGAAGAAACTATTCTCCTGTCCAAATTTTTGCTTGGGATTCAAATGTCACAATGAAGTTATTTATTAAGAAGTAATATTGCCATTCTGGTATAATATACATTTCAGCTTTATCCTAACAATTGATTCCTTTGGTTGGCTAGCATGGGAGATTCTTATTCATGAAAACACTGCTGGGGCAGGTAGCCAGGTTTCCAAACTGCAGATTGAGATGCAGAGTCAGCTCTGGGGTAAAGCCTAGAGGGACAAGGGGCTGTGAACAGCCAACCTTTTTGTTAATAAAGAGCACAAAGATGGTGGTGCCAGCCAGGTGAATGGACACTGAGGGACACAGTTGAGCTAAAACTCAGAAGGAAGAGATTTGGGAATGGTTAGACTGAGGCTATAAAAGCCCAGGGGTTCCTTTGTTAGGGGTCCCTCCTCAGAGGCACCAGCTGTGGCTGTTTCTGTGTTACAGCATCATGAATAAGTTGCTTTATGGAACAAGACTTTTGAGACTCTGACCTGGGAAGTATGGGGTCGATCTGGTAAGGAAACCTGGCCTGGCCATGTGAGAATGGGGTGGATGGAGAGTCAAGGGGGGCACTGGACCTACCCTGTGGGAAAAGCTTCAGCCTCAGCAATGAAATTCTCTGGCCTCAGGGGTGTGACTGACAGAGAACCTCTTGAATGGTCAGATTGGGAACTTCCCTTAGCAACTCTACAGCTACAGAGAATTGTACTTCAGCAACGGCAGAAGAGAAAATTAAAGCACATAAAAAGACAATCTACATAAGGTGTGACAGATATAGACAAGGAGAGGGGTTTTGATTTGTTTTTAAATAATTGGTCTTCTGTTTGCTGAATGAGACTTTCTAACCCCTGCCAATCTGTAAAAAGCCTATTCTGATGGAAGGATAATGCTTTTCTGAAGTGGGGTGTCAGATAAGTGCTTTTACTTATTATAACACTGCACTCAAAAGCAGTTAACCCATTTATCAAGAGAGGGAAGAGACTACCATGTCTGAAATGCAAAAAGTCATGCACATGGTAATGGGTTGAATTGCTCAGTGTCATCATCCAAAAAACCACAGAAGCTTGTGAGGATACTAAGGAATTAATGGAAAAGACCACAGACACAGTTATATAGATGTTCAACAAGGGGTTTTCAACTAAATTTCAGATTAATATTTGGTGATTATTTACAGAATTCTTTCCTAATACCACATTGCAAGCCTTCAGATTATATCAGAACCCATAAGCTGCCCTTTCATTTATACTTCCTTTCTTTGTATAAAAGTACCAAGTACTCCTGGACTTTCTCACATTTCCATTAAAAGAAAAAAAAAAAATCTTCTGTTGGCAGGGTGAAATGAATCCTTTTAATTTTTTATCTGCATTGTGGTTTTCTTTGGGAGTTTTGGAGTTTTGATCATTCAGGACTTTGTTTATGGTGGACTGGATTTTTTTTAACTTGTCTTGCATCTTAATCTCTTAGTTTCTTTGGGTAGTTTTGTCTCTTCCTCCCTTACTGCTGTCCTTTGTATTTCACCACCTTCTTAGACTGACTTCTGGTATGCTTTGGGCTAGTTTAGTGTTAATTGGAAGGAACGTACTCTATGTGGTGTTCTTTCTAAGAGACTTTTAATATTTCCCCAAAGTACTAAATCTTTTGAAAGCAATTATATTGTTCCAATGAACAAACATCCCTTCAGTTTTCTGTAAAGAGCAATGACTTTATGACTTCTTTCTCACAGTAATTTGAACAGTATTTTTGGTGTTCTGATAATGAACTAGATGATTCCTGGGTCAGGGAAGAAAGAGTGCTGATATTTTCTATACCGTGGATAGTAATCTTCACCTCTTTTGCTTGGGAAGTCAAAAAAACTGTCTAGTGTTGGAGTCCAGGGCATCCCTTTGGATGACCTGGGACCTGAGAAAGGRAGTTCGGACCCTGGACAGGGGGGTGTGGAGCCGGTCCAGGGGGGTTGGAGACCTTGGCACAGAGCCCAGAAAGACACCGAGTTTGATTTTAGTCCATGGCAGAAGCTTCCAACACTGAGAGAAGAATTAGAAACCTCAAAAGTGTGAAAGTAGTAGTTTAGTACAGCATGGGGTGAGAAATTTTGTAGTTTAGGAATTCTTAGAATAGAAATGAATGGGGGACATGATGGAGGATTTAGGGTGTTGCCCTAAATCCTTCTCCTTCTTCTTTGTCCTCCATCTTCTGGGGTGGTGATCACACAAAGTAGTTTTAGGCTATTGGATTAGGGTAGAAAGGACCCTTGTAGTATAGATATCACACATTGGTACAAAATAGTAAATAGTRGGCACGTAATTATCTGTATAAGAACTAAGTAACGCCCCATCAGTGGGCAGTCGCGTCGTGTCCCAGCCGCTGTCCGGACCTCGGCTGGGTGCGGAGAAAATTATGAGATACCTGAAAATAAACATCACACGAGAACTGAAAACAAGGCCTTGAAGGACTCCGCTTCTTTCTGCGGCGTGGCTCAGGGCTTTTAGAGGGCCAGGGACTTTTAACAACCTTGAATCTCGCCAAGGTATCAGGACAGAGACAAACGCGAGAGTCTAGTAGCCATTTTTTTGCAGATGTGTTGATGTCGTGCATTCCTGTTTAAAAATATTCACCTTCTCTAACCTCTCATTTTATACTTAGAAATTAAATACGTGTAAGTATAATATCTACTGTCCAGGGAGCCACTTCTCTGATCAGACTTTGAGGCACAAAACTTAAATAAATATGCAAATATTATTGATATCTTCATTTCTGCAGGTATCTGTTGTGTATAAATTCTGTGTATTAATTTATGTCTGAGAAATAAAAGAATTAAAAGCAAAGAAAAGCAGTTCGCTGAGAAGCTCTTAGACGAGGAGGGGCAGAACAGAAGAAGATTTAAGCTATCAACACATAAATGGATGTGGCTCACTTAGAAATGAACCAGCAAGCATGCTTAACGACCGAAAACATCTGCCCGAAAAAACTGAATATAGTCTGCAATGGTCACCCAGACATCTATTTTGTTTTCCAATAGTCACCCAAACATCTATTCTGTTTTCCCAATAATCACCCAGACGTCTATTCTATTCCCCTGAAAACCCACTCAAAAAAATCAAAATCCCAAAAAGAAAACAATAAATATCAATACTCGGACAAATAAACAAGAGAAAACCCTGCCTCAAAAAACCTAAAAAGTATAAAAACTAAACCTTTAGTAGTAAAATTTTAAGTGAACAAAAAAAAGACAAAGTGCAATAGAAGCCTGTCTCACATTCACCCCCATTCGATTCCCAAGATCGAATTAGTCTTTATCGTAACTGTAATTTTTTTCTGATTCGTTTCCGTACTCGCTGTCACGCAAAAATAAATTTTATTTTTATTATTATAATTTAACTCACCTTGTTTATAACATATCTTAATAGTGAGGAAAAGGAACAGAGGCCCTACCCCTTCCCTTATCTTTTTTGTATCCTTTGCTTTCAGATATCCTGGTAATTTGTGGGGTTCCAGGGATGAAAGTTCATTTTCTTCCATAGTGTTATGACGTTAAAACGTTTCATTGGAAAATGAGGACAAAAAGCAGGAGTACTTTTCCTGTGCCTTTGCACTCGCTCTTTTTGTGTTTCCGTGAAAATGGATGGAGAGAAGGAAAGGCTGTGATCCAGTAATTATCAAAGATCAAGCAGTGAGAAATTGAGGAATAAGCAGAATAACCAAGCTTATGTGAAGAACCACACAGCACTGAGAAAATGAGTTGCAGGGGACAGAGGCTCTGGAATCAAACGCCTGAGGCGGGACATGTTGCAAGTCAGCATGGGGCTTTCTTTTTTTTCTTTCTGGAAATAAGGAAATAGATCTATCCATATGGTCTTTCTTGGAGTTCTTTTAAGCTTCAGTGAATACTAACTGAAACAAAGATGTCTGGAACAAAACGTATCTGGCTCAATATTTGAACGTTTTGATGGAAAAATGATATACTAACCTGAAGGGAGGGTTTGCAGAGTGTGTTCATGATGTGTCAACACAGAGCAGGAAATTCTCTTGCCTTCCAAATAGTTTTTCTGTAATATTTATTTCTTGGACTTGAGATGGGGATTTTCCTTGATTGCTGTGCATATACATAAAACAAAAGTCAAATCCTCTTCCTACCCAAACCAAAAACCACCCAATTTCATGACTGTGGTAAGAAATAAACAGATGAGAATTCAAATTTCTCTAATTCCAAAGTAAGTAAAATACAATATTGTATATTTGGAGATAGTTTTTGCAGTTTGCTCCTAATTGATTCCATAGTTATACCCTGCTTTTCCACTGAATGTTAAACTTCTTCTGATGTTCTCTGTATGAATATTTTTTTCACAGGATTTTCCTCAAATTTATACCAGCAAAATCTATACCTCTAGTTTTAGTGTTCAATTTTGCAAGAAATATTCAATGAGAGATTTTAAATAAGAGCAGACTAAAATTTAAATGTATTGATAAATTAATGTATTCAAACTGTCGTAACAAAATACTAGAGATTTTACATGTCTTATATCTAAGCTTTTATAAGAGTTTATTTATTTAGTACATAATATCTTCTAAATTTAATCTATGAGATGAGTCAAGTCTAACTGAGAAACTCAAGGAAGAAAAAAGCTAATCACACAGGCAGATAAATTGGGATACTGCATATTTTCCACACGTAAAATCAGAAAATATTGTCCATGAATCATGATATCGTGATTGCTCTAACAGATTTATAAAGCAAAATGACCATATTTTTATTTAATAGCTTGTATCATAAAATGTTCCATGATAAAAGCTGATTTAGTTTTCCCATAGGGGAGGATAAGATAGAAGGGTTCAAGATAGAGTTAATAACAAATAATGTTTTCTCAACTCCAAGAAGCTGAATAAGGACAACTTGATCTCTTTGGCGGCTGATTTAGTAACAGAAGCTGCAATTATCTTTACTGATGAATGTAAAAAAAATGCAACTGCAACAGGAACTTCATTTTCAAAAAGGGAATCTGACAGGGTGAAATGTATCATCCAAGTCAAAGACAAAAATATCACAACCACTTTAATAAGGTCCAGGAGCAGAGGATAAACTCCGACATCCAAGGAAATTTAAATACAGTACATTTATGATTCTTATCTTTATACTGGCCAAGTTTATTAGACATATATGAAAGAAGACAATTCTGAAAAGGAATCAAGGATTTGAAATTTTCTAATTTTCCATTTTTAAAACAGAACTGACCTCCTATTCTTCAGAGAAAGAAAAGCCATTGTTCAGTACATTCTATACTGATATATTGTTTGTTTGTTTGATTGATTTTATAAAGAGCACTATTCTCCCTACCAGCTGTTTGATGTTATGCCTTTCAACATAAAAGGTTTTTTTCAGAAATCTCTAGGATGTTTTAAAGATACTTTTGAAATATGAGGCTATGGTAAACATACAAAACTAACCTTTAGTTCTGTGTCATGTACTACAAGCACTCATTTAAATGTTGAAAATTAATTTCCCAAGGTGGAATAATGTCTCAGGAAATTGGGTGACTGTAAGTGGAAAAAATTTCTTTATTCACATTGCCTTTTTTGGGTGCAGTGCTACTCTAAAATATGAGAAACATTTATTAAGAATCAAGCCCATTGAGATCATTAGAGCAAAATTGAAGAGAACAAGACTATTTTTTCACTTAAATGCACATCTGACAATGTAGACATTCCTGAGAGCAGCAAGGAAATGGGCCCCAGTTAGAATTGCACTGTGATTTGAGGTTCACCTTTGGAATCTTCAGGCACTTTGCATGAAATGTAGCTGTCCAGCCCTTACCATAAAGAAAGAGAGAGGTAAAGGTAAGTGGAACCATCTATTGAATGATGTCTCAATGAAACATAATTTTCTGGTCTGGCATATACTGTTCTACAGTCATTTTTCTGACATGTAAAAACTCTCACCCTACCTTTTTTTTTTTTTTTTTTTTTTTTTTTAATCCTTCTAAGATGCACTCCAGTTGTAATGAATAAAATCCAGCTCTTTTTAGGTAAGGCCGAAATACATATTGTTCTGAAGATGCTACAAGCCCTGCTCTTGTTGAAACCTAAGAGAAGTATCATTGCATTTTTTAGACAAAATGCAGGCCTTTCTAAATTGTTTAGATGCTAGATATTTTAAAACTGAGGCCTAATAAGCAGAGTCTGAAAATAGAGTTTCTTTAATATTATTTTGTCTGATGCAACTCTAAACCACCCATATTGAACATCTAGGTTTATGCTGTGATCTAATAGTTTTCAGGATAATCTGACATTTGGATTAACACAAAGTTATACAGCACATTTATTATTGCCCTGTTCTCCTGCCTACCTTCTGTTCGTTCATGACAGTATGAAGTTGGTGTACTTACATACTTCCATTTCATTTGCCAGTCATGTGTGTGAGCAGTAAATTCAGTATTTTAGTCTCGTATCCTCTAAGCACAGGTGGCATTTCTGTGGCATAATTTGCGTGTCAGTAGTACCAAACTCAAGGAGCTGTGAATAACAAACCCACTACACTGACTCTTTTGCTGATACCTCTCCAAGCTCTTTCATTGCTGTTTACTGCTTTCACTAAAACTGTAACTCTTTTATTTTCACCCGTTTTTTCATGCGTCATCTCAGGTGGCAACCTCCCAGATAAGATATCTTGGCCTGATATAACAAGCAGTTATGTCTCTCTTCTTTGTTGCTCACTCCATCTTCTCAATAACAAGCTACATTTCCAGGACTACACTAAAGCTAAATATATTCTGGAAGGGATTTTAAAAATAAAATTTCTTTTTCAGAATGAAAAAAATCAAATTCAACTACAACAAAGCTTTGATGAATAAGTTATCCACAAGGGAGGTGTAAAAAATGTTTCAGGCTCCTTGCCATAAAAATATTTAAAATATAACTGGCATCTGCCTTGCAATATAGGCCTATTTATCATCATTTCATCAGAATGACATTCTTCAAAGAATTGCCAGGTAATTGTGAGTCTAAATGAAAGGCAAACCAGACCTAATTATTTCAACTTTTTTTCTTATGTCAGTCATATTTTTAGACTTTATGACTAATGTTACTGCTCTCTTCTAGACTTTCTCACACTGATTTACACATTTTCTGAAATACAATGGCCAAGACTGAACAAAGTTGTATGAATTGGTATTAATATATCCCCATATGACACGTGCCTTCTTTAGTAAGTATGTGAATGTATCGCTAAATAAATTCAGTTAGTGATCCATTATAAACCATCATTCTTATTCTACTTTGCTGCCCTTCCTTCTCTTGTATTTCTCTAGTTAGTTGTTCCTGCATGAGCACAGAACTTTTTTTTTTTTCACTTTACTTACTTTCTTTATCAAATCTTCTACAAATTTGGACTTATTGAAAACTTGGATTCTGTCCTCTAGTGTCCCTGTAGTGTCTCCCAGGTTTTATTAGTAAATTCAATAATATACATTCTCCTTCATCCTCTATGCCATGGGGAACAGCAATCAATAAATCCTTCCATTATAACCAGAAGTTATTGATAATTACTCCTCGGGATTCTTTTCTAACCAGTTTTCCACCCACTCTGTTTTAGTTTTCACTTTTCCATGTTTATCAGATTGTCATGAATTCCCATTGTAATCTTTGAGAAACCTGAGATAAGTAATTTGTTGACTCTGCAATTTTATCTAAAAAAATAAGGTCACAAGGAAGTATTTTTTGTTGGCGCTTGAAGCTACAAACTTTCTAGCAGTCATTTAGTCGCAGCTGATCTGTTCCTGAGGACTGGAACAGAAAATGCAGTAATGACTATATTTCCTGATATCATTCCTTTGTCATTCTTTTTCTGTGTTGTGCAACAGAGTTATCCTAACCTCAGTCTCTTGTTAACTGATTGAACTTGTAGAGCAAATTCTTGTTAGCTTTTGTATTTTACTAGTAACATCTCAAGCTTTGCTTCGCCTTTCCAGTCCTCACAAGTATATGCCACACATCTGATTGTAGTCTCTGTAGTAAGACCTGGGGTTTTTTTCAGCCTAAATGATACTCTCAATGAAATTTGCAATGCCAGCCTTTCAAATTCTAGTTTGTTCTTTCTGCCCTCTAAATTAAGATGGCTGAATTTGAAAATTCCCTGGATCAATGTCTGAAGAGGTACTTTAGCTCCTCAGGTGGAAGAACTGAGTATTGCTTGTCAGAATAAATTACTGCCTCAAAAGAGTAACAGCAATTGGCTGAGTTGAACCAATACTAATATACAGGTTCTATTAACCTCAAATTACCATTACAGATGAACACACACTCAGRAAGTGGGTTATATAAATAAAGCATGCTACTTTATTAAATCAATAAAAGAATAACAGGCCTTATGGTAGGGAAGGTGCTGCCAATTTGCAAAGAAGGCTATGCAAGATGATTTTTAATTAGATTACCTCCAACATCTTAATATTGACCTCAAAAGTCTACAATATGAATAGTGATAAATAGCATTTTTTTTWAAATAGAAAACCATTATGATAAAATCTATTTTAAAGCAATCAGTTTCATGTAGTTATTCTCAAAGTGAATCAAGCTGACTTTGTATAAATCTATAGTGATGTATTCCTTTTATGAGGAAAACCCACAAGTTAACTCTTAAGTGTCTTCAAAAAACTATGGGTAAACAGCATCTCTTCAGTTGTCCTCTTTATCATGTTTTAAAATAAAGGAAAGAAAAAAATCATAAACCCTTTTTAGACTATAACTGGATGCCATAAAGTGTAAGGGCAGGAAATTTATCTTTGCAATTGCCCATATTAAGACACTGACTTTAATCAATGCTGATATTAAGTACATAATCATCTCACATGAATAGCTATGCAATACTCAAATTCAGTAGACCCAATACCTCTAGGATTCTCAAGCCTTAGCAAAATCTTGTCTTTCCTAATGTGTCATGAAAACTTTTGTGTATTGTACATAAACTCAGAAATTTTAATTCCTATATACAACTGGTTATATAATTCCCTTTGAAAGTCATAGATTCACAAAATATGTTCAATTGGAAGAAGCCACAAGGATCATCAAACTCCATCTCCTGGCTCTGCACAGGGCAACCCCAAGAATCACATCATGTGCCTGAGAGTGTTGTCCAAACAGTTCTTGGACACTGCCAATTTTGGTGCCACAATCGCTTCAACTGACATTACTTTTTGCCCCATAATTTTAAAATTATCTATTAAAACAATGTGCTCTTTTTGACACTCTTTAAAACATAAAATAGAAAATCTGTACTTTTTTCTTTCATTGTATGTTACAAATCTTTTCTTGACATCTCCTTTGACAGCAGGAGAAAGCAATGACTCAATTTTACCTCTCTTTCTCTTTAAAATCAGAGATTCAATCCATCCCGTGAAACTGTTTTTTTCCAGTTGCATTGCATTCTTTGAGCCACCTCCCATGTTGGTAGCATCCATCATGAATATTTTAAGCATCTCTTTCAAAATAGTGCTACAATTTCTCCCTAGGCTGGCAGCTACGCCTAGAAAGTGTCCCTGTGTTGGTAAACTACAGTGAAGGGTGAGTACTCCAATGGTTACTAGATCTGTGTCTGCAGTCTGCCGTGCCCTCTAKGTCTCCGTGTCAATTGCAGCTGTGCACATGCTGTGCAAAGGAATAACAGAGTAAGGGAAGCCTATATATTGTCTCAGTGGAGTCCATTCTTGAGGATTATCTGCTACAGTGGGACTCAGACATCAAACCATTCATGGAGGAGGAGACACTGACTCTACAAGTACCTTTTACTTAGATCTGATATTTACAAATAAAACTGTGTGAAAGGAAAGCCATAACCACTGAGATCCTGGTTAAGTGACTTTTTATTAAGCTGTGAACTTGTTCCTTGGAGCCTATTCATTCGTGCAAGTAACTTTTGTTTTTCATACTGTAACCATGGGGGGTTTAAATTAAAAAGAATGTTCATGTCAAAGGAGTCAAATGGCTTGTGCTAGGTCTGTCTGCAAGAGGAGAAAGGACATGGACTTGAAAAATATGAATAAAGATTGTGACAACTTTGGTAAAAGGTTGAACAAATGCAGTCTTCTTTAGAAAGCTTTGAAAAGGTAAAATATTAGAAGACAAGAAAGGGAGTAAGATGTCTGGGAGATGATGCTTTTATGAGGACAAATTAGGAGGACATGACTGAATGTATCTCTGCAAGCAGAGACAACATTCTCAAGGCATCAACCTGTCCTAATCTCAGCCAGAAAACCTAGGAGGACAACAGAAGTTTAATAGCTCTTATGAGTTGAAGAAAAACTTTTTTTTTTTTTTTTTTTTTTTTACATCATAGTAGTATCCTAAAAAAGGCTGAAATAAATGGAAGTTCTTGCATTTCTTTTATAGAAAAATGTATTCCAATAAAAAGAACATTACATAAGCCCCAGGAAACTCATCACTAATTGTAACCAGCACTTACTATGAGGATTTGGACAAATCACAGAATTTCTTGTGCTTACTTCACCGTTTGCATTTTCCTAATTTGTCGGCTTATTCCAGGGTAAAATCTGACCACAGATTTTAATTTAACCGTGTAGGGTTAAATTAACAGGACACCAATTTAATACAAAGCAAAATCACATAAATGTAGTCACGTGATTGTCCATAATAGGTTATATATCATTGGGTCTGAGTAAATGTGAATTATCAGAATTATAGAACATTAAGAGGTTGGAGTGGACTTTAAAGATCGTTTAGTCCCAATCCACTCTCCTATGGGCAGAGATACCTCCCAGTAAATCAGGATGCTCAAGGCCTCATCCAACCTGGTTTCGAACACTGCCAAGGATTGGAGATCTACAACCTCCTTGGGTGACCTGTTCTACTGTCTCACCACCCCCTCAGTAAATAAATTATTTCTAATATTAGCCTAAATTTCCCCTCTTTCAATTTGTACCCATACTCTGAATCATTTTGGTTTTGAAAAATCACATTAATCTGATTTGAATTTAATGCTAGTAACTTCATTGTAAGTGTTAGTAGCAACAATCTACCAAAACAAGGAACTGTAGCCACTTTTTTTAATTCTTTGCCCACAGAGAGCATAGCTGCTGGAATGTCATGTGCTGACAAAAGAAGATGAAATGTATTTATTAAGTAGAATCCACTGAAGGTTGCATAGAAATTACGACAGGCTTAAGAATTTTCGGAGCTACAAATCTTAGAAGATGGGCAAGTTCTTAAAAACAAAGTAATCTATCTCTTCAATTTCTTACATACCTTGCATCTTCTTTGTCTCTCTATAGTTATGCTGGGGACAGGGTGCTGGCTTTGTTGGAATTTTAGTTCTGACCACTGGAAACTGCTCTTATGCTGGCTGGTTGAATAGGGCTTTTTCCTAACAAAACACCTCCTGAGTCAAGTTAGATAAAAGATGACTAAAAATACTGGTTTTTTTTTCAATTAACACTTTGTTTCAGCATGAACTTTTACAATTTTGTTAGCTAAAAATTGTTCAGCTTTCTGAATTACCTGATTGGTAAAATCTAATTGATTGACTTCACTCTCAGGGATTCTACCTTTTTTTCCTTTTTTTTTTTTTTCTATGATAGAATATTTGAACAAAAAAATCAGAGTTGAATGGAACTTTTTTGGCATTCGATGCACTAAAAAACAATGCAGTTCAAAATGAGCAAAGGTTTGTAAGTACCAGATTTGAGTACATTTAAAGTCTGAAAAGGAACAAAAGAGATATCAATTATTACATTCTTAGTTTAAAATATATATTTTTAATTAATTTCTGGCAAAAATTTTATATTTCTGATATTGTATTTTGCTTTCTCTTTTTTTATTTTTGGTAGGTGAAAAACAGCTATCTGATTTAAAACAGCATTTAATTTTTCTTTTTTTTTGGCTTCTGAAAAATCCATTATTTCCACTGGTTGGCCAAAGGTGCTAGTCATGTGTCATAATGTGTCATATTATGTTATAAAAATTGTGTTAGTTTTATTATTTTTGGTCTTAACTCTCTTTATCAGAAAAAAAAGAATTAGAAATTTACTCAGCTATTATCTGCCATTTTACTTCTTCAATGGTTGCTGCAAGGATTCTTTTTCCCACTGTAGTGGTTTCCAGATGCCATCTTCTCAGTTTAAATTATTTAAAATCACGCTTGTCTTATTGGAAGATTAAAGAAATATCATGCCAAGAGAGGCACTGATTATTATAAGGCTAGCAAGCTTTTTGGGTTTTTTTCTATTCTCTCTGGGGTTATTAGAAAAAGTCTTATTTTTTAATTTCTTGCCATGGCGCAAAATGTACAAAACGAAGTTAAATGTGAGAAATCATGAATTATGAAGAAAAACAAACTGACAGGTCCAGCATTAGTGGTAGACTAATCCTCTATTTTACAGTTGTCGTGGGGTTTTTTGTGTGGAACATTTCTACTTACATGGAACAGTTACTCTGAATGTAACTAATTTAACATAGCTGTATCCTACTCTGCTCTCAGCACTCAAAGGAAGTTATCAGGAGTTTTTTTGGGTACAGCCAAAAGAAGAGTACTCCTGTAAAACAATTTAAAAGCCTAGTCACATTTATAAAATATGAAATACAAATCCATATATAATTCATGCATGTTATAGAAGGTATCTTTAACTATTTGCTACAAGAAAATGCCAACTACCTCCTGGGGGAAAAGGATACAGCTCGAGGGTCCTTGTTTGCTATGAATATAATAAGGTTTCAGTCCCGCTACAATTTAAAAAAAACAAGCAAAACCAAAGCCCTAGTGTAAAAACATTTAGTGCTACACCAGATAGGTCGTTAGATGGTGCAGTTTGGAGTCCATAATTACAGAGATCCTACTGTAAATAATGGATAATCTTGCAATCAAGAAGCAATCAATTTAAAGTACTGTCACATATTAATTTGGCACTAATGTAACCTAAGTAGCAGTAGCAGTGCTGTAGAAATAAAGGATGGCASAGAATATTTGTGGGGATTTTTTTAACAAAGCATTTCATAAACATGCTCCTCAGGAATAAAGTACTGGTTGATTAAGTTCTGCAAGACAGTGTGAGTACTGTGGTGTTTACTGTGTCTACAGATGTATCCAGATACCCACAGGTCATTTTGCTGCAAACCGCATTTCTGTCCTTGAGGATTTCCAATGCTCCAGCAGAAACGCTCCAGTATTTTAGAAAGACAATCTCTTTTGATAYTATCTCAGAATGCCTTATGATAATGAAGATAGCTGCTATCACAAAGCAAAACTGCTCAGTTGATATAGTTTTAACCAAATCACATCTGAAATGGTTTATTGGCTTGCTAATGACATGCAATTAACTTGCAAACATTGAATGATTCATCCAGGATCAATAACTCTAGCAGAATGGATAAATTACAAGACCAGACGTTATGAAATGTTAATAAATGCCTACAAATTTTGAAACAGTCTTTTATCACTATTTCCTCAGAGGTATAATGCTGCACAGTTATRTGCACAGAGACCCACACTGTGTGGGTTACAGATGTGCACATTCTCATTGGGGATTCCTTGGACACCTGCCTGCACACATCCCCCTGTAGGATGTGTGATGCTGTGGCTCTGCCTGGACCAATCCTGCTCCCTGTGACCATGTAAGATCACATCCATGCCCTTGGGGCAGGTCTTCCCAKGCCAGAGGTCCAGGAGAGGTGTACAGGCTGCCTGTCCCACGTGMGAGAGCTCTGTCTGCCCCAGGCAGATGCTGATGGGGGGCTGCTGGCAGTGCCCAACCTGGTGTGCTGCAGCTCTTCCTTCCTTCCCCAAGGTCTGTCACAGCTGGCAGCCAGTCACCAGTGRCGTCCCTCAGGGGTCTGTGTTTGGGCCAGTCCTGTTCAATACCTTTACTGATGACATGGAAGAGGGTATTGAGTCTTTCATTCGTAAATTTGCAGATGACACTAAGCTGGGAGCATGTGTCARTATGTTGGAAGGCAGGAGGGCTCTGCAGAGAGACCTGGAACACTCGGATGGTTGGGGAGAGTCCAATAAGGTGAAGTTTAATAAGTCCAAGTGCCRAGTCCTGCATTTTGGCCACAATAACCCCCTGCAATATTACAGGCTGGGGACGGTGTGGCTGGACAGTGCCCAGGCAGAAAGRGACCTGGGGGTACTGGTGACAGCAGCTGAACATGAGCCAGCAGTGTGTCCTGGTGGCCAAGAAGACCAATGGCATCTTGGCCTGTATCAGGAATAGTGTGGCCAGCAGGAGCAGGGAGGTCATTCTTCCCCTGTACTCAGCCCTGGTGAGGCCACACCTTGAGTGCTGTGTCCAGTCCTGGGCCCCTCAGTTTAGGAAGGACATTGAGACATTTGAACGTGTCCAGAGGAGGCAACAAGGCTGGTGAAGGGCTTGGAACACAAACCCTGTGAGGAATGACTGAGGGAGCTGGGGTTGTTTAGCCTGGAGAAAAGGAGACTCAGAGGTGACCTTATCACTCTCTACAACTTCCTAAAAGGTGGTTGTAGACAGCTGGGGGTCWGTCTCTTTCTTCAGGCAGCCACTGACAGAACGAGAGGACACAGTCTTAAGCTGCGCCAGGGAAAATATAGGCTGGGCATTTGGAAAAAAGATTTTCACGGAAAGAGTGATAAAGTCCTGGAATGGTCTGTCCAGGGAGGTGGTGCAGTCACCATCCCTAGATGTGTTTAAAAAAAGACTGGATGTGGCACTCAGTTGCCATGGTGTAGTTGAGGTGTTATGGCTCGGTTGGACTCAATGATCTTGAAAGTCTCTTCCAACCCAGTGATTCTGTGTGAATTCTGTGAATTCTGTGGAAACCCAGGAAATATACTATCCAAGCAGTTCCTTAGGYTAGAAAGCCAGCATTACTTTTTTAAGTGCTGAGGTACATGGAGGAACTCTTCACCTATCATGAACATCAATTACAAAGCTTTTAACTATTTACACATTTTAGCAAACRTAGGGATTAGTGTTCACTGGCTACAAGTGACGTAGTTCTCTTCTGTCTTCTGGTCATTGATGATTGTCTCACTTCTCATCCTAATTAGTCTGCATACTCAGTTTATCTCTTCTTTTTGCATCAGTGGGTTTCTTGGCTTGATGGTCTGCGGATCAGTGGTCAGAGATCCTCATCAGAATTGCCTTTTACCCACCTGGAGCTGATTTCAGCACAAATTGCTGAGTTGGTTTTATTAATTTCTTCCTTGTCTTGGGAGCTCTGACAGATATCCTTCTGGCCCATAAATTCTCCCTTTATCAGTGGCTCATATTTTTTTCCAAAGTATGTTAACTTCCTCCCCCAGGTCTGAGGTCACTAAAGCATGTCAAGCCCTAATCTTTAATTTGAGGTGGACATCCGTTCCAATTTGCTTGTTGGCTGCTATCTGTTTCACAGATTAMATCTCTTTTTTCCTTGGAAGATATACTTATCAAATAAAATATGCTTTTATTGTATTATTCTTCTAGGGGTGAACTTGTACAAAAAGAATGCTTTGAAAATAGTTTAAAAAGCTTTTGATTTTCTGTTGGTGTGGTAGAAATGATATTGCTTTATGCAGATATGATAGCCAGATAAAGCTAACATGACAGCCATCTTTACTGTTATACCTGGATGTAGGCTTTCATACTTATCTTTCTAGATTGGGACAATTAGAACCTTAATGGTTCAGGAATATGCTGATAATCACATCTTACCTTAATAAAATGAGAGCTGCATATATGATTTATTAGCATGTCTGGATTACACTAAAGATTATACAAATCAGGAAGCTCTGCATAATAGAAAAGCTATACTGTGAGAAATCTGTGATGCAAGATAATTTTAGGCTCCAAAAGATGATATTTCCCCAACTACAGGTCTCGTGTCAGCACACAACATGAGGCCATGTTCAGATTTGGTTTAAGCAGCACTTCCTAAAATGAGTTGGTRTTAACCCTGGTTCTGAGCAGAGATGAATTGGAATTCAGTGCAATGAGGGTTGATACGTGCGGATAAGGGCTAGAATAAAAAACAGTTGCCAAGCTGTGTTTGCAACCAGTTCATCAGGATCATCTGGCTGTGCTCATATCTTAGATGTACAGAAGTTCCTACGTTAGACTAGAGCTAGGCTCAAGTTTGATTCTGATTAGGAGTAGGAGGATATCCTACRTAAATTTTCCTTGCCAGTGTCACTCCACCAGTTCTGAAGTTTGCTGGAGTAGCTGCCTACTCCAGCTGCATCTGATTCTTCTGATATTTCTTCTGCCACCTCTCAACATGGTATGGGACAGCTATATTTTGGATGTGCAACGTCACTATTCTTGATAGGTAAACTGATAATTTACCTCTGGAATTCCCTGTTATCAGCCTGTGACTTGTAATCTGTCCTTCCTACCACTTTTGCACCCTTATGGATCAGTCAGTGTACACAATCTCAGCAGACTTTTGCACTAGGAATTGTCATACCAAACTGAGACTCAAATCAGGGAAAAATAGTTTGTCTGTAAACTTACTATAACTAATAGAAGAAAAATTCAGTGATGTATAGCAGTACTGTCATTATAGGAGAGTGCACTGGCAAGTTTAATTAAGCTACTTCCAGTACCTATTGATACAGTTTCAGTATTACTGGATAAGCTGTGGAGTAGTAAACAAGGTTCAGAAAAGAGTTATATTTCTTCTACATAGTGTTTCTGCAATACAAGTTCAATTTTTGCTTTAGTAAACAATTTAAAGTAATAGGGAGTCAACTTGGGATAATGCAAATTTTTTTCTTTACTTGCCAAAAAGAAACATAATAAACTCTGCTTTCACACTCCCAATTTAGTAGAAAAAACAAATAAAAAGAAATTACAGTTGCTAAAAATCATTAACTCAGCAAGTGTTATGTTCATGTCCTGAGTAACAAAGGTCTTATGTATAGTTCATTATGATATTAACATATCAGAGTAGCTTCTTTTTCCAGAGAGATACCTTGCCAAACATCTTATGCCTTTGATTTAAATTTGGCTCTGCACAGTGGTACCTTACCCATTTGTTTTGAATTACTAGAATTAATGAAGAGAAAGAAAGAGGTTTTTTCAAAACTTTAATTCTGTACTATTTAACTRTACAAGCAGAAGGGAGGAAAGAAAACTGGATTTTCAAACACAACTGTTCCTTCAACCTTCTTTTATTCGCCAAATATTGAACTTGTATTATAATGTGTTATGAGATGATGGAAGTTTCTTTGTCAGAAGCAATTTCATGGCTTGATATATATTTTTTGATCATAACTGCATGAAAATCATGTTGATGGAATCATTTTCAAGATGCTCCAAAATGACAATGAATAAATCTATTAAATGTAAGGAAATGCATCTTGAGACTTGAAAATAGGAACCATTCCTTCATGGTGATGCCTGATAATCTCTGTATTTAACAATCAGTCAAGCTTTCTGCTATGAATACTCTGGGGTTTTTTTGTATTTACATTTAACATCTCAGCCCATATAAGGTAAATTCTATTGGTTTATGGATGGAATCTAACAATGGCTGTCAGCACAGATAAATACTTGGTTCATCAAAATCAAAATGTATTCATGTTTGTTTTTCAATTTAGAGGAAATAYGGATGACAAAAGTCTAGCTCAAACAGTTGGTGCTTTCTGAATTCTTTCCCCCACAAAAAAATATAATCTAATTATAGTTCTAAGAGTATATATCTGCTGGCAAAGTTTTAAGTCCTGGAAGCAGATATTTGTTAGAAAAATAACCATTCAATTGAGATATGAATCTTCAAAAGTATTTTCTTTGAGATTTCTGTTTCACATAAAATGTTTTTTGGCRTATAGTTAGAAAGATTAAATAAAAAGAGCAAATCAGTGCCCCCAGTGACCAGCATATATCAGAGTATTGCATTTGCACTGGATTTCTTTTTTTTTTTTTAATCACAAAGATAATAGCTGTTTTGAATAAATTAAGCTGGTGAGAACTACTTGTGACAGGGAAAAAAATCATCAGTCTGCCATTAATAGAGGGYAGGGGCCAGAGAGTAGTAGGAAAGGTAAACTACACAACCAGAGCTTCTCTTTTGCTTTGTCTTATTTCAGGCTGTCATGAAACAAGTTTTTTCCCCTGAGGTTGCTGCTTGAATTCTTGATTTCCATTTTTGTTTAAAAATATTGGCAAAAGGATTTGGAGTCTGATCTCTCACTATTCAGGAAACAAAAACATCCATGAGATTATGGATTTCTCTAAGCTTCTGTGGTCAAAACCAAGATGCCTTTTTTCTAATAAAGAAAAKAATATTTCATGTTTATAACACCTGAAGATTTAAGCCATTTCCTGATAATTTGAAGTTCAGTGATGTGTAGCAGTCTAAATAGCTTTAATGAATGGTGGGACATGAAAGTATGGGAAATGGAGGTGGGAATGGTCTCACAAAAMGATGTTTTCTGTGCACCTGCTTAAGTATTTAACTTTGAAGATTATAAAGGGTTGCAATGCTTTCAGCTGTGTTTGCTCTGTGGTAAAAATGGAMAAACAGGAAAACAAGACTTAATCTTTTTTAAAGGAAAAAAAATGTATAGAAAAAACTATTTTTAAAAATTGTATCAATAAACAAGTGACCAATACACAGCTAGAAGTAGCTATTGACCAGTGATATGCTGATCAGACTAAATGATTTACTATTCCCAATTTAGAAAAAAAAAATGTATATGAAAGAGGAACAAATATTTAGTACTCCACAAGACAATTATATAATTTTTGTTGTGGAAAGATCTGAAAATACATTTTTAAAAAAAATTATATTAGTCCTACAAAGATAAAGTATGGGAAAATCAGATATTTGAATCATCTACAGGCAGGAATCAAAAACAGCTTTAGAAACATCCCAGCTTCCAACACTGAGAAATAGTGCTGACTAGAAAATTTATTTCAACTTTTTGTGAATATATACTAATTTTTTCATGAAGAATGAAAATAAAACTAATATTTGTCTTGTGTTTTTTTTTAAACTGAAAACTTATTTTTAATTTAAAAGAAAAAAATATATATATAAAAGAAAGAAAAGTATGTATAACAAAAATACTCTGAATATAATGGGAATGTAAATTCACATTCCATTTTTTTTAGCTAAACTTTCATTTCCTTGTGTATTTTAACATCTCCTCCCTTAACATTATGAATTCTAAATGTTCTCATTGGAATAAGGAATACTTATTACACAACCTGTATGTATGCTCTCTGAAGAGCCAAAGATGAAGTACAAGGCAATCAATTGATTATTGTATCTGAAAAAAGGTGAAATGAAACAATGTCTGAATAATATATAATTTTTTAAAAAAATATTTTAATTTGCTTATGTTCTAAGTGACAGCTGAGAATTCAAGACATAGATAAGATCTCATCTCTTTTTGTATTATGGCTTCAAGCCTTCTGTAAATCTTCCTTTCTTCATACTAATTATTCCTAGATCAGGCCATTTTACTTGTTCTTTTGCATCAAATCAGGAGTATGTATAATGCAGGTGCACTTCAATTGTGAATGAAGCCTTTAACATTTCAGCAACCCTGTCGTTATTAAATAACTTTAATTTATAAGAACTGTATAATTATCTGATATATCTTTGCATTTTTCAAAAGTTTTTAACTTTACAACTTGTGTTTAGGTAGTACCAAGAGGCAGTCCATGAACCATTTCTGATAATCTGTATTCCTTCAGCTGCCTGAAACTGAAACCCAAGACAATTTGCTGGAAGAGGTGTGGGCTGTGTGTGCTCAGTCAGCATTAATACTCGGTATTGAGCTTCAATACATTAAATTTATTTTGTATATAGGTATAAACAACTAAACCCATACATACCTACATATAAAAATAACCTAGTATATGGCCACCTGAAATGGAAGGACTCTGACAGTGATTTACCCTGTGTCTGAGCATCATCACATCTTTAATACACTCTTTCCCAGCAGCATATTTTTAGATATGGAGGCATTATTATTCCATGTCTACAAACAGGATATAGAGAAATTCTGATTGTGAAGTATTACATGCTTGGTCTATAAACCCAATTACTGATACCTCTTTTTTTTGCTAAAGTGTGGATAGAGAAGCATCAGTGTCTATCACCGTCTGTTTATCCCAGAATTTAACCATCAAAGAAATRTGAAATCTGAGCAAGTTATTCCATAAACTAAACACTCTTCAAAAAGGAGCACTTGGAAGCATTTACAGYRTATATGAASAGCTCTACACACAATACATCTGAAYATTTAAACTTTATTRAAATAAATTTATAGGCTAAGCAGTTCTAGATCTGATGACATTCATACACACACATATGTATAATCCTACTTATCACTTCCTTTTAGAAACAGARGGGCAATACAAGAAGTGCCTATTTTGCTAAACTAAAAGAGAATACAGGAGAAAATAATATTTTTCATTTCATTGCAAAAAGAAAAACCTAAAACAAAACAACTGCAAAGTCATCAGCTGCAATTTTTAGCTTTTCAGGATGTTACTATTTGCCAGATTTTTGAAAGACCTCACTTCAGTAGCTGTTGTGGTTTTTTTTTCTAAGTCTGGCCATAAGCATTGCAGTGGGAGTGACAATATGCTGAGCTTTATTGAAATGCTGTTAATTCAGAACAGTTGAATGAAAAATTTTGGTCCTGAGCCCTGTAAAATAAGATGTGTAAAATCCACATCACCAAGCTCATTGTGATAGTTTATAGCACCTGGCTCTGCTCTCATTCAAAAAAATGAATATCATTCTGGATATAAGGAAGCGTTAACCATATAATTCATCTCAGATATAACCTGAGATGGAAAAATAAATCCCCTAGGTCATCTTCTTTAAATTAAACAGATGTTGATATAAGGTATTGCAATACTAAGTGAATATTCTGGGATGTTTCTGGTTAAAAGTGTAGGAGTTTTGTTATGTTATTTTTTATTTAGTTTTTGAGTGTTTTTTTCAGTCTATWAAAARAAGAAGAAAGAAAGAAGAAAAGAGTTAAGATAAACAGCAGGTAAGAAACTAAGCTATCTAAATAAGATTAGGAATGATGTCTTAAAACCAGAAAGGATTTCTTAAGCAATTGTATTCTCATTTTAGAATGCGTTAAATTTTCCAAATTTTTATGCATTTGAATTTTCATAGCATTAAGGATAGAACATTTGATGCTTGGGTAGTCCAAAGCATAAATGCTCCTTGATGCTTTTCCCCACTTTTTTTTTTTTTTTTTCATACTGTATGCCTAATCATCAGCCATTGTAATTTATTTCTCCTTCATCTGTGTTTAATCCRTGCCTTCACACTTTGAATATGAATGCAGTTCTCAACTCCTTCCTTTTTACATCCTTTCCCTTAATGCCAAAGCAAAGACAAGGACAACGTAGATAATAAAGACCCAGAAAAGTTTCTGTATATGATAGAAATTCTGTGACTTTAGGTGGGATATGAAAGAGATCCAAAAATCTTCACAAGCTTAATGAAAATTATTAAGAAACAATCACTTCACTCTTTTACTCATAATAAACTCAGAGACATCTAGTAAAGTTAGATCACTGGTTCAGAACAAGCAGAAGGGATTTTTGTTTAATTAAACGTGAAACTCATTGCTACAGGATCCAGTGGATGCCAACTTTGACTTTTTTTTCCATTTTTTGGCAAAGGGCTGTTGTGTTAGTTTGAAAAGATAGTGAATAGATCAAATGGAACTTATGGAGAAAAGGAAAGGTTCCACTGAACTCTGTTGAGTACAATCAGTAAGGTGTGATGGGGGAGGAGACTATGGGCTTTTAAACATCAGAATCCAGCAGTAAGGTAAAGATATTTATTATCAAATTACAGAAGGAATCGTTGCTTTATGGGTTAAGACAATGACAGAGAATAATAGCAAGAATCCCAGAAATCTTTGTTAATGTGAATATATTGTATATCATTATGGCCAACCACAACTACCTAGAAGCTGTGTAATACCTCGTATTCCTGCTTAAGACAAAGGTTTTTGGGTCATTTGAATTGAACAAACCACTGACCAGTTGCTGGTCATTGAATAGTAAAAAGACTGAATAGTTTCTATTCTGATCTTCTAAAGGTGGAATCCAAAACAAAAAGGAAGAAGAGGAAACTCTTCACATAATTTATATGACATATTATTTTGTTGTTTTATTTGTAGGAATCATTGTAGCTGATATATGTGTGTTGTCCTTTTTATACATGCAGTATGTGGGCTCACTGCTAAGGGCAGGAAGTCAGTTTTAGGGAATGCAAGTCATAATTCCGCAAGTCTTACAGGGGAGATAGTTTKGGGGTTTACACATCTTTGGAATCAGACAAATCAGGGGATCTGTGTGGCTCTCCCTGTACCAACAGAGCAGAACCYAAGATTTTTAGCAACATCCAGAGAWCTCTCAAACAATTTATGTGAGCACCAACTTTGGAAATTACCTTATACCTTTGTAATTTTCCCCTGGTGGTTAAAGGGTAAACTGCCTTTAAAATGGAGGGCCYGTTGCCTATTAATTGAGGGAAAATGTGAGGTTGTGGAATGCCTCTGGCTCCCACACCAAGTAGGAGCTAACAATACRTATTTTGCAAATTATAATAACGTAGTAGGATTTCAGAAGACACATAAATAGTCAGGACACACATAATACAGCACATCCAGAAGTCAATGTCTTGCCAAACTCTGGGGATATTGGCATACTTGGGATCATCAAGGAAGGTATGCTATTACCAGGGATGTATAGAATTCCAAGATTCATATCTAATAGGGCTCCTTGYCAATCTTTCCCTGTTTCTCACCCTTTAAGACAAGAAGATTATTTCAAATAACCATATATACTAAAGTTAATTTTTTTATGGTGCATGGCATTACCCAGCTGGGGAGGAACATTTCCTACAAATTCTCCCARCTACACGTGGGTGTGGTCCACAGAGAATCCTATTTTAAAGCCTTTGAAGTACGTGAGCACCCCTTCAACAAACCCATTCACACTTGTCCATACAAGTCTTACAAGTATCAAAAATGGCTTTAAAAATTGGCTGGCATTAGATAAGCAGTCTACCTATTGCACTGTGAAAAACTCTACTGGGATGCTGGTATCTAGGCTGCTTGAAATTTTCCTGGGCTTCCATCTCTTACTTCTAGTAAATGTGGCTGGTGTAGTTATAGATTATGGCCACAATATTGACAGGAACTTGTGGACATACTATTTTTTAAAATATAGAAATACATTGTTAAAGAGAAAGAAAAAAGAAATTAAGCAAATATTCACCTATCTCCTCAAAAGAAAGAAAGCTGGTACAATGAAAATATTTTCTACATGCTTCCATTTTGATTGTGATATGTGCTTTGCAACGTACAAAGCTGACCATTCTTTAAATTCAGTCTACCTGATAATTTACTTTTTAACATAACCATTCAAATAATATAGTAGAGGTGAAAATAAAATATTTGAAATGTATTTCATAGCTCTGCTTTTCTGTTCAATATGAACAAAAAATAAGCYAGCAAAGTATTTTTGCCGTGATTACTTCAGACCCTGGAGCTGCATACAACATTTGTAAGTCCTCTGTTACATCAGAATGACAACCCACTTAAAGTTCTGTTACGTTGCCTTAAAGATATTTCAATGCAGTCATTCGGTGCTTAAATAAGATTTGGTAAATATTACATCTAATGTCAGAAAATAATTTCCTGGGCCATACTGGCTTATACTTGACTATCTGCCCTACAGTAAAAAWCTGAGATGTTTTGATTTTCTCTTCATCCAGAATTAGGTCTGTGAAAACATGACTACTTTTACCTAGTGTTGAAAGAAGCCTGAAATGGGAAAGGTGAAGTGGCACATAGTACCTGCCATGTATTAAAAGGGACACACACTGCTGAAACACCTATATGTAGGATATAAGTTACTGTGAAATTACTGCATTACTGCTTTAGGCTGTTGATTYGACAACAATGAATTTTCTTATTCTATTGATAGATTTATTTCCTGTGATTAATAACGAAGTAACAAAAATAATTCTTTCATTCTGTTCAATTCTTTCAATAATATCAAAGTAAAATTAGAATAATGAGAGAATGGGTTAATGTTAAAATATGCTTACAAAAAGTCAGGGAAATCTATTTGGATCAAGGCAAAATAATATGCTAAAAGTATTTAACTGAAATCAGTATATCTCAGTGTAAGTATTCTTTGGTGATACTTCTTGCTTTTGATAATATAAAAGCAAAAAAAAGTCCAATGCTATGGTTAATGCTTCCAATTTAGGAGTTCTAAGTGTAGACTGACAAACTACCTTGTCAGTTTTGCTAATGCACTAAATGGGGCCAGGTTTTCACCACTTAGACTTCCCTCGAAAAGATGCCCTTTGGAAATTAGAAGGAGCTATTACCTAAACCATGCAACCAATTCTGATACGGACCAGTAATAATGGAGTGTACTAATCATCTGGTAGTTGTGTCATTTTAATGACTCTGTACACAGCACATGCATATYTAGCTTACCCTTAGAAAAGAATTGTTAGTCAAAGGCGGCATAGTATCTCACACCATATCTGAACAGAGCTGTATATTCCTAGAATCATATGGGCCTGAGCACAGTTGAATGTTGAGTGAAAAAGACAACTGTCTTTGTAAATCCCAAACCAGAAATAACTTTCAAAAATTTGTGGTCTGAAATTGTCTTRAGACATCCCAGAAATATTTCTTGATACATTTTTAGATCTCCAGATTTGCATGCAATTTTATTTGGTTTTGAATATTTTTTTTCAGTTACTAAAACACAGAAGCRTGATGAGGAAAGGATTAGTTCTTTGTTTATTTGAGGGATTTTTGGTGACTTTTATTAAAAAGTTCAAATTAGTCTTCCTTGAGGACAGTCTGGGTAATTAATTAACATCTGTAGAGCATACTTATTTGTTACAGAAAATTCTGATATTTAAAAACTCAGTGCATCCTTTATCTTTTCCTGGGTCATTTCTTTGTTTCAAAGAATGCATTTCTCTGCTTGTGTGGCTTTCAGAAAGTATCTCCTCCACTTTCCCTTCCTAGCAGTTACTTGGAAAAGCGACCATTAAAAGTTGAGTGTCCTACTACCTTTTAATTATTTCAGAAAACTCAAGAGAAGGAATGGCCTCTAGGGAAATGTCACATGCACAGCTCAATAATCCTAATCAATCTAATTAAATTTCTGTGAAATAAGCATTTTTAAAAGATTCCAGAGGTCTGTTAAGTTTGTCTTATTGTTTACTGTTTCAGGCTCCATCTTTAATCAGGGAAGGTTTCTCAAATATTGCAATGAATAATGCATTAGATTTGAATGGAAAATCCTTGCACAGAACCACTGCAATGGCAGTGAGAATACTTTCCTTTTGRCTGCAGACTTGATGCAATTTCCTGATGCCTTGTGATGGGTTGATCCTACCTGGACACCAGGTGCCTATCTAAGTCATTCTATTCCTTCCCTCCTCAGCTGGAAGAAAAGAGAGAAAATATAAAGACAGTCTCATGGGTTGAGATAAAAGCAGGAAGAGATCACTCGTCAGTTACAGTCATGGGCAAAAAATGCTCAGCTTGGAGAAAAATAATTTAATATATTACCAATAAAATCAGAGGCAGGTAATGAGAAATAAAACAGAATCTTAAATAAACACCTTCCTTCCAGGGCTCAACTTCRCTCCCAACTTCTCTATGTGTTCCCCCCCCAGTGACACCAGTGGACAGAAATGGGAGCTGTGTGTCACACATTGTCTCTGCTCCTCCTTCCACCTTAGGGCCGTGTAGGACTATGTCAAAGGCCTTACAGAAATCCAGGTAGATGACATCAGTCAGTTTTCACTTTTTGACCATTGCAGTCWGTCATAGAAGGCCACCAGTTTGGTCAGGAACAGTTTACCCTTGGTGAAGCCGTGCTGGCTGCCTCAGATTACCTCCTTGTCTTGTGTGAGGCTTAACATTTCTTCTGTGAGGATCTGCTCCATGAACTTCCCAGGCAGAAAGATGAGGCTTACTGATCTGTAGTTTTCTGGGTCTTCCTTTATCCCCTTTTAAAAATCAGACTGATGTTTTGCTTTTCCTGACTGGCATGGGACTTTTCCAGACTGCCATGACTTTTCATGGCAGCATCAGCCAGCTCCCTCAGAACCCTGGGATGCATCTCATCAGATCCCATATACTTGTGACTAGTTACTTTCAAAAAGGGGTCCCAAACCTGTTCTTAGCTTACAGTGAGTGGAACTTTGCCCCCTCAACCCCAACCGTGAGGTTCAGGTACTTGAGAGACACGAGAAACCTGATTTCCAGAGAAGACTGAGGTGAAGAACTCAATGAGTACCTCCATATCTGGAGTACCTCCAGGCTTCTCCATATCTGTAGTTACTGGTTCTCCCTTCTCATTCATTGTGCAGGTTCACTCTTTCCTTCTACTTGGATTTTCCTTGKTTTTTTTTGTTTCTGACCCATGCAGTTAGAGAATCCCTTATTATTTTTCATATCCCTTGAAAAGTCCTTTTCCAATGGTGCCTTAGCTTTCCTGATCCCATACCTATACATTCAAACTGCATTCCTGTTCTTTTCCTGGGTCACACATCCTTACTTCTTCCACTGCATGTGCATTTCCTTCTTGCTTCTCTGTGTGAGGAGTAGATCCTTGCTCAGCCATATTGAGTTCTGGCCTGCCTTGTCTTACTTTTTAAACATGGAGAAGAAGAGCTCCTGTGCTCCAAAAGAAGTGACCTAAAGTTCTGGGTTCTGACTTTACTACATGCAGGTCTCTATTCCTCAAGATCATGGGGCACTCAACCAGGGCACAGTTTCTACAGCCCTGGCTGCCACCAATCTAAACCTCTTTCATGAGCTCACGTGAACTAGTGAGCATCAGGTTCTTCTCCAGTTGTCTTTTGTAATATTTGGACCAGAAAGTTACACTTGATGCATTCCAGGAACCCTCTGGATTGCTTTTCAATCCAACCAGCTGTRTTGCTTTTCCAGCAGACATCCAGTTGTTCTACCTTTTCCAGTTAGGTGGAACAGTTTTTTTCCTGAAGGACTGCACTCCTAAAAGGGACCATGCTGAAGAAGCTTGTTAAAAACTGCAGCCCATGGAAAGGACTTGTGCTGGAGATATTGTGAAGGACTGTCTTTTGTGGGAGGGACCCCATGTTGGGGCAGGGGAAGAGTGTGACAAGTCCTCCCATGGAAGAGGAAAGAGCAGAGTCAACGTGACCGCAACCCCCGTTCCCCAGCCCCCTGCACTGTTGGAAGGAAGATGGTTACAAATTCAGGAATGAAGCTGAGCCTGGGAAGAGGGGAAGCATGGAGGAAGGTGTCTATTTAAGATTCAGTTCTATTTCTCATCCTACACTCACTTGATTGGTAATATATTAAGTTATTTCTCCTGAAGTCAAGTCTGTTTTATCTGTGATTGCAGACTGATCTCTTCCTACCTTGATGTTGACCCACGAGCCTTTCATTATGTTTTCTCTCTCTGTCCAGCTTAGGAGGGGAGTGATGGAGCAGCTTTGGTGGCATATGATGTCCAGCCAGCATCAATCAACAAACCACAGAAACAAAGATCAAAGTTGCAYGCAATGTCAAAATTCTGTCAGTGCATTAGTCCTTAGTCATGCCAGCTAGAGAACTGAAGAAGAGAAAAACTGACATGCAAAATTATGACATTATACCAAACTATTAAATAATCCAACAGCTTTTTATTCTAAATGCAAATTTTTTGATACAGCCTTATTAAACAGCCTTAGTAAAAGTGTCAGTCATAAGCAAAAATGAGATCTGCATAAGCARTCAATAATTAAAAAACAGGTGCTTTCTGTGCCTTTGATTAAAAACCCCTAAAAATAAAATTACAAAATAAAAGATTTAATTTTGATAAGTAATGACAAGTATAAGAGATTTTTTGATTTCTGATTTGCTCCTGAATATTTTCCTCTATACAACCTTTGGTGTAAAATATAAAAACCCCCCAATATGGCTTACTGTAAATGAAACTACTTTTGCTCTGCTGCAATTACTTTCTACAGAAATTGTTAAAATGACAGGATTTGTGATACTTGAATTTAAAAAGAAAAAACCCAAAGGAAAAAAAAAGACCTCTGACTTTTATTTACTGCTTAAAAGAATTGAACTTTAGAGGAATAATGTACCAAATATAGCAACGTAAAATTATGGGAGGTGAAAAAAATTCACATGTAGAAAACTGWAAGTAAATTCCATATTGCACATAGCAGCATTATTCAGATCCACAGGCTACTGACATTAAGTTTGGGAAATTTGAAAAATAAAGATTCCAAAACATGTATTTAAGCTCCATCTTTTCTCCTTCCTCTTCTCTCTCCTTGCATTCCCATCTATGTGCATATTCCTTAGTGTTTCATATTAATGGTTGACGTACATCAGAATGCAAATTTCCTCARTTGAACTTAGAATTAAAATGAAAACTTGAATTTTAGAACTTAACTTCCTGTAAGTTTGAATCATATTCCCATTATTCCAATGAGGATTGATTTCTATTAAAATTCCAGCCCATTTTAGTCTTTGTAATGAGCCTGAAATAGCTGCCAGCTTGCAGTGCTGGAATTAATGATAATCGAATGTAACACAAAATGTATTTCCATATTTTGTATTGCTTAAATGATTTCATCTCAGATGTAGTATGATTCTTTTTAGAGATGACTACTTCTATTTAATCTCTTTTCCAATTTTAATTTGAATTTCATATTGTTCCTGACTCTTTAATGAATATTTTGGGACATGGCCATAGTGTTGTTAATTATACTGGAGACTGAGCATAATTAATTCTTTTGGACCCAAAGTCAGCTAGTTAATCGATTTCTGATGAAACTGAAGATTAAACACAGATAGTTCACTTCTTCCTTCATTCATTTTAATTTTTCCCTCTTTGAATTCCATCAGATTACTTTGGGAAGTCATTGCTGGCAAATCAATTTGTGGACCCATTTGGAGTATTATCCAGATGATAATACGTGGATGATCCACTCAGGCCAGTCMCCTTCCTATCAATTTTATTTTTTTTTAATTTTTAAAGGAAACCTTTTGATTCTTTTCAGTAGATTTACTAGCTTTATTCTTAATTCATGTTTAAAGGATTCTATACTGGRTATTAACAGAATAAAAAGGGATCCTCAGAACAGTAGGACAGAACATTCTCAGTAGACCAGACAATCCACAAAGTGAAAGCACTGTAGTGATGTAGAAGATATTCCTCCTATTAATGAGGTATTAGTTCATGTGGCTAAATTTGATTTTAGGTAATGGCCTGTAAAGGTTCAAATGAAAAAGAAAAAAAAAAACATTACTATGTCTAGGAGTTGCTTTCACATTTTYTTCCCCTCCCATGCTATAAATAATGGTATATTTTAATATTTGATGGTGGGAAAAGCCCTAAAGACTATAAAGAGAATCAAAAAAAAGCAAGTAAAAAATTTAAAAGAATAGAAGGGCTTCCAGTCAATGAGAGAAACCTTGTGCATTTTTCATTTATTACTTTATTATTACAGTAACAGATAGTTCTAATTTGCTACTTTCATACTGCAGTGGCCCATGATCCAAATGTACTGTTGCACTGTATTCAATATCTTATTGTGAACAGACTTAGGACAGCTTTTAGTGCTGTTTCTTTGTAGGCAAGTGAGAAAAAAACATAAGTGTACCAGGTCATTTGTTATCTATGATTTCTGGAAAACTAGGGCCAACAATAAAATATTTAACAATGACTGCTTACATAAATTAATCCCTTTTGGACAAGATGTGTAAASATATAATTCAAACTCCTCAGCACTTGAGGATTTTATATGTTAAATCTATATGAAATGCATTACTGAATAAAAGCCTTGGTATTAATTCAGAAATATTTTCTTTTTCCCAGACCAAGATCAGATGTACATGTTCTTTTTCAGAAATTGTACTGTTTAACATTCAAACAGCATCTTTGTCAATCTGTAGAAACAAMGACTTCACTAGATTAAAAGCTATTCAGTTTCTAATTAATGTTCTTTGGTATAATTTTGGCAGCTTTTCTGCATATTTATAGCTGTCAATGTTTATCATGAAATTCTGTTCCCACAGAAATTAATTTTGCATTTTAAATTAAGTGAAATGTTAGCAGTTTCTTGTAATATTAAGGCTTTTTAAGTTCAACCATTTTTTAAAAGAAATGTGAACAAGTATTAAAAAGCAATGTAAGAGGAAAAACTTTAAAATTTTATGTCCAAGTTTCACTTTATAGRACTACAGATTGCTAGGTAAGGAAAGTATTTGGTCTGAAAATTATGRCATGAAGAGAAGCCTAATGAGAAGCCTAATGAGAGATGTTTGGACTTGAGAATACCTCCACTTACCAGGAGAAAAGTTTATCTTCAAGTTGAGTATTGCTCTAGGAGATCATGAAGAAAATTATCAATTGTTCTAGGCTCAAAACAACTTACCCAAAATAGTTGTCTTAGCTATCTGAATCTGGGAAGATTAAAGTGTTTGAATATAGAATACCTCTTTACAACCTTCTTATCCCTGAGGTCTAAACAATCTGAGTGTGAATAGGTGATGAGGTCTCCAGACTCATGAAAGACTGCACACTAAATCCTGGTGTGTCATAAACACAGGTACKTCCATAGTGTTTGGGTGGTTTGACTGGACACTACTATGGACATTGTGTTTATGAAGTACTAGTTGAATATTAGATTTGATTTTCTAAAATAAATTTTAATTTCATTTTTTAATTATATGAAATGGCAGGGAGATTTGAAGTAATCCAAGATACTGGGTTTTATGCCTTGTGTTTTTTCATTTTCAGAGCCAAAAACTCTTGTTCATGTTTGTGTTACCTGTGGACATATTAAGAATCAGGGAATCAGACTTTAAGTGCTGTTAAATTCATATTTGCAGTGACATTTAAARCTAGGAGTCCAGAGAAGTGATTTTTAATGATGTTTTTGTTTTGCAGCTATTCTCACATTACCCAGCTATAAATGGACAGCTGGTTATATGCACAGAGTTATTAAATGTGAGATAAACAGCAGAATATGGTACTAACTACATTTTCCCCTTCCTTTCCCTTTCTATATTTTCACCCCAAGCCAGTGTAATTTGGTCATATTATATTGATACCTGAACTCTAATGGACAGCTGACCATATTATTAATTCAGAGGTATCTAATTAATATTCAGTGGAATAGAGTGCCTCTTTCTACTTCTATTCTTGGTTTTTAATACGTATTTACCTAGATAAATTAGATGGAAATAACAGGAGGATCTGCTGAGTTGTGGGTGTTCCCTATTTAATGAAAGAAGCAAATTCAATTAGACTACTTATCATATAATCAAGACTGATTTTCTACTTTATGTAGAAAATGTCAGCAGATAATATAATTTCTTTTATTTACCTCTTTCATAAGAGAAACAGAAGAAATCACCATTAATTCCAACAAATCTAATGAAATGACAGTAAATAATCTGTTGCAGTAAACTTGCCACAATGCAGACTGCAGTAAGGYAATACTGTTAAGACTCACAGACAAAGGGAAACCCTATGTCCTGGCACTTTGTATTTCCACTGCTGCACTTCGTTGATTTATCTTTCTAAAAGTAATTATTGTTATTCCAAAAATGATGGTGGTGATGATGATTATGATGATGATGATGAAGATGGCAGCAGTGATAACAGTAACAGCTGGTGTGGTAGAAGTTACTGCAAGCAAAATTAGTGTCATTCATTTAARAAGTAATATGATCTATCCAACTGGTGAATATCGCTAAATGAAACTATTGGTTACAGYGTATGCCAAAAGACTAAAAACAAAAGCATGGCAAAATCCTGTGTTAAAAATGCTGAGAAAGAATCCAGATTTTCAACTACTTCTGTTGCCTACAGCCAGCTTCAGACTTTGGTAGGTTGGGGATCAATGCTATGAATCMGAATATGTGGAATGAACCTTAATTTTGCTCTCTGGCTTGTTTTATTTTTACATATGCCAAATATAGTCAAAAACTTATCTAAAAATCAAACAGTATATTCTGTCTTTAATTAACTCTTTGTTTGTTCCCTGAAAAGAGATCATGATTATTTGAAGAGTTTTTTGTACTATTATTAATCATTTCATGCCAAAGGGAAGTGTTCCAAAGTTTCTGTCTTAATTTTCATAGGATGGCTTTAAATATGCCAAAAAAGTTCTGGACATACTTCCTTACATAAAACTACATTTCAAGCTGTCTACCAAAGTGATCCTGTGGATAAGGAGGATGGAAATAACCAAAGAAACCCAAACAACAACAATACGCTAGGAAAAAAAAAACAGCAATCAAGCCAATCCAGACTCTAGACATAAAAATACATTCTCAAAGGAGTAAAAATGAGGAGCTCTGAAGTTTGTTTTTATAGACCACATGATTAGTTTAGTACACACAGCTGTTTCTTGAAATTTGTCAAAAACAAACTGCCAAAATAGCAGGATTAGTATTACTACCAGCAGTGCTATTAATAATAATAATAATAATTATAATTTAGTCAACTCTAACTTTACCAGTCCTTCACTTTCATTATTAGTCCTMCAGCAAGAATTCATTCCTATGCCTAGCTCTTTACCAACACCACTCTATGTTTTCCCCCCTAACTATGTTCCTTATTCATCTGTTGGAGACTGAAGTTGCAAAGATGAAGGTTTTTTGTGGAGAGGCATTTTTACCAAAAGGTTAAGTTGAAGGAGCATATGTTATGAAGCATAATGTTATAGCCATATATGTTATAGGCATAATGTTATAGGAAAGCTTCTCTCTTCAAAGAGAAGATATTGCCTAAATATTCAGTACCTTCTCTCAGAACTACTGGGAGATTCAAACTCTGACGGTGTAGAAACCCAGAAACCCTCTTAAGGACAACTCCCTSGTCCAAAATTCTCTGAACCAGAGGGTTTCTTGACTGCTTTTATTTTTTTGGGTCTCTTTGGGGTAGATTACTTCTGGCATTTATTTCAGCACAAAACTCACCTTCAGAGGGATAGAAAATGAGTCCCACCGAAATGTGAGATTRTAGCCTAGAGAAGAGAGCAGTGTCCTGGGGGCAGCTATCTCTCCAGGCTGGACTGCACAATGAGTCAKATGGCAATTAAATAAAAAACCACAATGAGTTGCTTAAACTAAAACCATTGCAAAATTTCTGAAAGAGAAGCTCTGAGCTCTGGGTCACAACAGTTTAAAGATACCCATATTCAAAGTAGAGGGAATTTAAGCTTGTCCTTACTTTTCTGTTTCATGTATTCCTTATAAACATGTAATTTAGGGGGACAACAAACTCTTTCTATTCATTTCTTACAAAATCTGGCAGTGCTAGGATGGCCTTAAAAATCTGGCAGTGCTAAATGCTGGATCTGTCTCATGAAGCCCTTATCATCCAAGAAAATGTTTACRAAAACAAAATGAACTTGTATTTCACCAAGAAACATGTTTATAAGCCAGTATAGACTCATTGAAAAAACATTTTTTACAAAATCTATTCTTTATCTGAACTCATTTTAAAACTAGCTTTYATTCAAAGCTTAAAATATTGTACTCACCATGGCCATTTCATACAGAAAACTTACCAAAAATCTGTCTCTCATCCTAATCTAAATTTTAAGAAAAATATTTAATGAGAAAAGACATGACAGTGATTATAAAGGAATCCATTTCCATATGATATGTGAATGTTTGCATTTAATTTTTATGAGGATAGATATTGAACACCTGATGCTTTACAAAATTAATTGTCTGATGCTGGATAGATCAGCTAATATAATTATGGAAATTTCTGAGTGATATACTTGCAATTGTCATGCATATTGCAATAAGAAAGTGCAGTGGGAACTCTTATTTGCCATGGCAACCATTAATTGGATATGCAGGAGGTGGTATTTTGCTTTAAATAAATCTGACTGGGTCAGCAATTGAATGTTTCAAATATATGAATTATATTTTACACAATTTTTCACTCTTTTTTTCTGGGTTTGAATTAGTTTTTCCTTCATATTGATGTGTTCCTCAGAAACAAATGGGATAAAATGAGTGGAACCCTGGGACATTTTGTTTTATGATTATTTTAGTGAGTGCACATTTTGTATTTCTAAGTCTGACAAACAAGAGTTGATTGTAATTACATTTGTGTTCCTGCCATGTGTTCTCAGGCCTCTTTCTCCATTGTTTCTTTCTCATGTGACTATTATTATCGATCAAATAGCTGCTTTGCATAAATCATTTCCATAAAAATGTACATTTGGTTTTTGATTTATGGAGAATTTGATATAGGAGAGAGTCTTTTTGCATATCACACTGGGATTTTGAGAAAAATGTGTTGGGATATATATATGAAAAATTAACTTCCAAAGAAATGAATCCTAAGCAAATAGTCAAAGAGAAATTATTAAAATCTGAGGATATAGATATTTCAAGGAAAGAAAGTGTGAATTGCAAAAAAGAGGATCTTCTTTGAGTTATACATTCCCTGGCATATTCACCAATGGTTTGTTTAGAAAGGGTATGACCGTTTCTATGCTAAACTCTGAAGGCATTTATAAATGTGCATAATTTTATACAAGTGAATAATTGTGCTTCAGTCAAGGAAGATGACTATAGTATTCAAGATCATATTATGTTCTTTGGTTACCTGTAGAGGCTTCTTATGAGATTAGTAAGTCAATATTCCCTAATATATTAGTATTTTCCTGGTTTAAGAAAGCATCTGGATTAAATACAGGACAAAAATATCTCCTTAATATTAGTCAATGAAGATATTGATGCTTCAGAATTAGTCCACATAGCTTCATCCTGGAGTCCMTGACTGTCAGACTCCTAGGCAGGCTTGAACCCAGCTCCAGAACAGAATTTGGAACAGGGAATGTGCGAAATACTGAGTACTCTGTGTGGATCAATACTCGAGTTCTCTAGGCTGAGGAAGGTCTATAACCCTGAATAATTTGTTGAATGTGTCCCAACCACCTGCAGTCTTTGTTTTAAAGGTATGAAAGTGGTGTAGTTTGTGGTTTTATTTTGGATTTTTTTTTCTGTTTACTTGTTTTCCTAAGAAAAATTATTAYGTAATTTTTTATATGTATACTTGGGTAAGTAGATAAGTCTCCTAAAAGGGAATTTTATACCATTGCTTACCTGGCAGAACCCAGGAGAGCAGAGAGTAGACCATCATATTTTCCTCTTTTTCTGAAACCACACCACCATATTTCAACAGACAGCTATATAAAAGGTACATTTCCTTCTTATGCAATGCAACATGAATCCATATTTAGCAATAATGCTCTGCAAATGGCCTTTGGATTGGGCATCTCAGAAGATACAGGGTGTGAAACTTATATTTAGCATTTGACTTCTTTATTCCTACAACTGAATTGAGTGCACCTGAACTGGTGTGTTTTCCAGATTCTTTCCAAGGCACAGCCATAATATTTTTATGTCCTGAGAGAGATGATACATTCAAATGTATGATCTTTGGTTCTAAATCCTTTTTTTTTTTTTTTTTACGTTAAATTTCTCTTCCTTGGGGTATTGTCCATAACGAAAGCATTCCTTTTTTTTTTTTTTTTTTTTTTTTCATAGATAGTAGTTTTCAGATCAAGCAAAATTCTTAAGTGAATTTAGTCTTGCTACAACAGAAACTGTGTGACAGTTTTGTTCTAAGCATAATAAGGACATACTAATTTAAATTGGAGTCATTACTAAGATGTATTGAGCTGAAATCCTGATACAGAACCACAATGGTCAAAAAGTTACGATGACACAAAAATTTCTGGGTTTAGGATAACCTGTCATGCAAGTTGTTATAAGGGAATCTGTTTAAAAATGTAAGCATAACCCTTTAAATTATTCCATGACATTAACCTTGAATAATTTCTTCTTGTCCATGATAACACAAACAATATCAAGAAGAGATATGGAAGGAGCGGCAAAGCTTAACTAGACAAGGAAATTGGTTATAAGTACAGATATTTAATTGCGTGCTTTTCAAATCAGAATTTTAAATATGTTGGGGGTTTTTTTGGTCTGGAAAAGAAAAAACGAAAAGAAAAACAAAAACAAAAATGAAAACTAAAACGAAAACGAAAACGAAGAAAAAGGAAAAGGAAAAGGAAAAAGAGAGAAAGAGAAAGAGAGAAGGAAAGAGAGAAAGAGAGAGAGAAAAAGAAAGAGAAAGAAAGAAAGAAAGAGAAAGAAAGAGAAACAAAGTTGTGTTAAATTGTTGTTTTGGGTTCTTTTAATGCAATGTTTAAACAAATTACATTTAATCTATTTACCATCTCTTTTTTTCTGTGTGAAATGCAGCAACTCTTTGGGGAGTTATTACTGTCATCCAGGCAGCAATCATTTCAAAGAATGTGACATTACTCTTTTAGAATTCAATTATGCTTTCTTTCAAGTCAAATAACAATAAATAATCATTTGAAGTTTGGTCCTTTGACATCAGTGATTGTTACAATTCATGGCAGATGACTCCGCAGATGTCAGAAATTTGGGCAAACGGAGAAAAATCCTTTTATTTTTCATGTAGATAACAACTGACAATCAAGATAATTYAGAAACACCTACCACAGTGGAAATAGTATTGATTTATTAAATTTCTGTGTAAAGTGCTAGTTGGAAGTTTGTTTGTGCTCTCATTAATTTTAAAAAACAGACGTTTCCATGATGCCATGTAAATTGGTGGCCGGTTTTCTTCACTCATTAATGTCCTGCATGGCCATCCATAGCAAACCTTCTTGTCTTTCTTCCTCTTTCATTTGGTTYTCGGTCACATCTTCGTTACACTTCCTAAGAGAAGGTTGAACATTGGCTGCCTCTCTTTCATCAGTTTTATTTAGTGATGTTAACGTTCTCACCCATTGTCTAGTCTGAGTTGATGTATAGCTGATAGTTAGAGCTCTTTGAGAATTGTCTAACAGGGGGTAGAAGGGAAAAGATGTTAAGGGAATCAATGCTTTGGCCTCACAGCTGAATCAGGGTGTGCAAATCTGCTAAAAAATGAAATGTAGACAACTGGTTAAATTCCCATCTAGTGTTTGGAAAATTGTATAGAGATATTGGTCGAGTGTTCTCCCCTTTTATTTTCCTTTTCCTTCTATTCTTCCCTTCATTTACCAATCTGAAATGAAAATTACTCTATGATATAGATCTTGCTACAGTCATGTTTGCCTACCTTATTTCTGGATTAATGATCTACGTAGGATGGATTTCAATGCTTTTTAGAAATATAGCTCTTCAAATTCAGAAAGGTTAGTTATTAGCTGCTGTAATTTATTAAGGGGATTATACTTGGGATCTTTCATTCACATTTATTTAACTTAGTTTCTACAGAGTTTTTACAAGTTAATTGGTTTTGACCCAGTTCTCCCAGAAGTGTAGATTTTTGAATTCACAAAAATGAGTTAACGAACCTGTCGCCTTTTCAACAGAAAATAGGTGTCTGTTCCTTGACCCTTTTGAAATCTCTTCCTCAATAATTGAACATGATTTTTAAAAAGAAATTACTCTTTCACAAGATACAGCATTAAAATTATCAACATTTTTGATACATTGCTTGTATCATATAATCTCCTTTTCAGASTTGCTTTTTCTTAGTCATTAGCCTCCTCAATTTCTGCATCTTTAGGACATTTTGCAAACCCCGTATTTTTTTCATTTAAAAAAAAAAGGTGGGAAGCCTTTTTTTTTTTTTTATTTTGCATGGAGATCAGTAATACATACTTGCAGCTCAGAAAGCCAACTGTATCTTGGGCTGCATAAAAAGCAGCATGATCAGCAGGTTTGGGGGGRTGATTCTACCCTTCTTTGCTGTCCTCATGAGACCCCACCTGGAGTGCTGCTTCCAGCTCTGGGGATCCCACCATGGGTAGGTCACAGACCTATTGAAGTGAGTCCAGATGAGGACCACAAAGATGATCAGAGGGCTGGAGCACTGCTCCAACAAACACAGGCTGATACAGATGGAGTTGTTCAGTCTGGAGACCTTAGAGAAGCTTTCCAGTGCATAAAGGGGGTTACAGAGAGCTGGAGAGGGACTTTTTACAAGACCGTGTAGTGACAGGACAAGTGGGGATGGCTTCAAACTAAAAGAGAGCAGATTTAGATTAGATATYRGGAATCCCCTTTTGTGAGGGTGATGAAGCAGGTTGCCTAGAAAAGTTGTGAATGCCCCATCCCTGGAAGTGCTCAAGGCCAGTATGAGTGGGGCACTGTGCAATGAGGTCTAATGGAAGGTTTCCATGCCCATGGCAGGGGATTGGAACTGAGTAATCTTTAGTGTCTCCTGGTCTGCTGCCACCGAAAYTGTTCTATAACTCCATTATGATTATTGGCTGAAATAAATATTTTTGTTACGTCTGTGTGACGCAATGATTTTTTAAATTAAATTTTGCTTTTAAAATGGTTTTCAAAACTTACGGAMCTGAGCAAGCCATCCTAGCCACACTGTATATATGGCAATGAGTGTATACCTACTATATTGTGGTACCGATTACTTGTAATATCCCATTAAAGACAGTTAAAAGTGGATGGTTTAACATACATCTTGGATGTAGTTGCTCAGCTATATACCCAAAAGTGAGCAGTCATCTCTCAACAAAAGCAAAAGTTATTGTAGAATACTAAAAGAAGGCTATGGTTGGCTTTCTCAAAGAGTGTTCAGAGTACCACAATATTTGAGGCTTTTAGAATGCACCTTGAATGTGTGTTTTCACTATTTACCAGTTTCTCCAAGACTCATATTTGTTTTTGAAGATTGTATTAAAAAAAAAAAATCAGCCTGTATATTTGAATTATTTTGTACCATGTTAGAGATAATTTCAAAATAATCTGCACTACAACCTAAAACAGACTGTTCCAACCTTAGGTCTGTTTAGCCARGCTGGTCTTCTTCTCCACTGGCTTGTCYTCAGGCATAGGGGATGGCCTGTCCCTGTAAATAAGTTTTCCTTCTTAAGGCACATCCTGCCTTCCTGCTCTCCTTTCCCTGTCAGGATGGCCTCCCAAGGGACTCTCTCAATCAGTTTCCCCAAGGTCCACCCTCTGGAAGTCCAAGGTGACAGTCCCACTGGCATCCTTGCTTGCTGCTACAAGAATCAAAAACTATAATTTCATGATTGCTGTGCCATAGATGGCTTCCAACAATTCTTATCACCCATCAGTCCTTCTCTGATCACAAACAGTCGGTCTCGAGGAGAATTTTGCCTAGTGGGCTTCTTCACCAGCTGTGTCATGAAGTTATCATCCACACACTTCAAGAAACTCCTAGACATTTTCCTCTCTGCTGTAATGTATTGCCAGCAGACATCTGGTGGGTTTCTTTACAGAAACTTTTCCTTTCCTCTCATCCTGTTATTTAGGTGAGAGAGCAAGGTGTAGTTATTTGGTTAATTGCACGTMATTTCTTTTAGAATGTGAATGTTAAGCCTGGGCGCTAAAACTATTTGTCAGCCAGTTCTATGGCCTGTTCCTATAAAAAATATTGTTTATTCCGCTTGCACCTTCAAATCCCAGAAGCTTTGTTTAGATAATTACGTTCTCTGTGCAGTCAAGAGCATGACAAWAAGCAATCAGTCAATTCCATTATTGTGAGGGTGATATTATGAGGGCTATATCCAATGTCATTTGCTTCTCTGTAACACATGCAGAAAACACTCTGAGTTCCAGAGTTTTCCTGYTATTATATTTTAAATCATACAGCTAACCATGGCTTTATATTCACTTGGAAGCATRTGTGCTGTGAATACAAATACCAAGAGGCTAGTAATTTTGTTTTAAAAAAACAAGGGTTTGATTTATAATGGGATAAGCAGGTAGGAAATGAAACCTTTTCCCTCTCACCAATAATAGTAATAACAATTATTCCAATAATAATGCATATTATGTGATGATGATGGTAATGATGACGATGATTTTATTCTAGAATGTTATTTTAAAAAAATTATGCCTATGGTCAGAACTTAATTTTTCTTTTTTAATGCCTGCCAGGAAAATCAAAAGAAAGAACAAGAAAGTAGTAGTTAGAAGTTAATCTCCATTTTTTTACCATAAAAGTAAAAATCCTCATAATTTTTAATGGCTTTAAACAAAGAAATCCGCAAAACTTACTTAGGAATTTTGTTTGACACAATGTCAGAACTGTAAAAATAATATGATTTTTAACCATCTCAAAGGAGTAACAATAAATAATACAGTGTCCAGACCTCACATTTGTGGAGTGTTGTGCTTATCTGTGGAAACAATGCTGGTATAAAAGTTTTCCTTGACTGTGGGATTTTTTCCTCAGTCAAAGGGGAACACTGAAGTGACAAAAAGCCATCAGAATATTTCCTGCTATTTTTCTCAGAAAGAAAAAAGGAGGGGGAGTCATATCCTGTATTACTGTTAGAGGTGAGCTTGCTGTCCTCGTGTTTGAARCATTAGAGAAAAAAGACACTAGAGAAAATATGTATGGACCTTCATATATTTTCATACTGTGTTATTCTGACAGCCCTTTCTCTGCTTTGTTAAGGAYAATATCTCACTCATGGACTGGTTTTTCATATGTATATACATCTAAAGATAAGTAAAGACAGTCAGGAACCCTTTACTTACTGCAAAATATTTTCTTAACATATAGGTGAACTTCTGTAAAAATATTCTTTTCARATATCCATATTCTKTCCAAATATATCATTTGATATATCCATCATTTCACCCAAAAAGARAAATATGCAACTTTAAAAATTGTCTTTGACATTAAATTTGAAATAGAAATTTAAAGTGGAATCTMCCTTATGCTCTGACTATAATGTCAATATTTTTCTGGAGTGTCTGTGTCTTAATCTCGCAGTCTGATGAGCAACTCAACAGTCAGTTTCTTTTATTCTCTTGAATATCRGAATTTCAGGACTAAATTATGTCCCTTATAATCATTATCTAGTCCAATGTATAGTTTAATCATTTAGTAATTATTGTGAAAATTCCAGCAGTGAAAGGCTGTGTGCTCATAATACATGATTRTTGGTTACTCACTTGGGGTATCATAGATAAAAGTTCAATTTCTATAATAGTATGGCTTCTATAATAGTAGGGCTTTTTGAAAAGAACTCTCTGAATTAATAATACAGTAACTTATCAGTCATGTATGACTTTGTAGTGGCAGAGATATTTCTTTATCACATTATTCATTAAATTAAAAAAAAGCCAACAAAACCCTAGTTTTCTCCCAAATCAAAGAGTAAAATATTTTAAAGTTGTAACTATATTATTAGGGCAAAAGAGTTTGCATTTTCCTCTAAGAGACTTTTTTTCTCCCGTATACATGTATGCACTTTCTAGATTCTAAATATATGTTTTGCTCAGGATGTTATTTTCCCTTTTTTTCCCTAGAACAATACATATTTTAGTTCCATGGTCAAAATTCATACTCTGCTCTTATGTTGTTTTCCCTTTATACATACACATATATATATATATGTGTGCATCCACTTTAGTATGGTGCTCCTCAGTGCATGATACCTCTGCATCTTCCATTCCTCATAATACTTGGCATGAAGGAAAATTCTTTGAAAGTCCCATCTTTCAGAAATACTACTGTAGCTGAGTCACCATGGCATCACTCTGGTTGGAGTACTTTATATGGGAGAAAATGTTGCTATTCTCTGCAAGATGAGAAATGTTTTCTATCACTTGAAAATACTGCTACTACTACTGTGAAGTGCTATCTTAAATATATACTGTCTTTTAAAAGGAAAAATAGAACTGCCTTTAAGAATTTGAAGGAATTACTGCCTGATTTTTCTTGAAATTATCATAAACTTGCATGCTGAACATAGAAACCTAGATTCTTCTCTATGTTGACAATGACACAGAAACAACCATTAAGAGACAAAGTGAAAAAAAAGATCTCCAGCCACTAGTTTCTCTGTCCTGACTTTTAAGACAGCAAAGGATACTACTTAACAAAATGGTTATTCTGGTGGTATTTATACTCTACTGAATGTGAAAAGGCACAAAAGGGTGTAAGGCTAAACGCAGCRTTAGGTATCCCCTACAAACATGAGGTTCTTAAGTCTTGCTCAGCACTCATAACTGTTGAAGATCATCTTTAGCTTCCTGTTAGTTTCTGTCAACAATTTGAAGGGCAAATATCTGAAGGAAACCTCTATTGCTATTGGAACAAGGAATCAAGGATCCTAGATAGCTCTTTAAAGATGTCCCCACTCTTAAATTTAGATTGTCTGCAAAGTTTTCTGCTGGTTTTCACTGGCAAGGCAATTCCAGCAAGCCATAGAGTTCAGGGATCTGCTAAATCAGGACCTAAACAATGAAGTAAATGCCACTATTCCAGAAGCAAAGTTATTCCACTACAGAATGGTTTACTATGTAGTATGGGATTTGGTATTTTTTATGAACCAGCACAAATTTAAAACTATTTTTTTTCTTCCCAGCAGTGTGTCTGGGGGACATCACAGAAGACCAGCCCATTTACAGCCCCAAATTGTAGGTGGAAATGCTATCATGGTAGCAAGTGATAGTAGACWGAGAGATGCTAGGCTAAGAAGTGATGCACAAAACATTAATATATTGAAGTGTGAATGAGACACTTTAAATTAATTTATTTTAAAGTATGTGCAATAATTAGGGGTATAGCTTTTTATATATGGAACATATATCTAAGAAATTTTGCTTCTTTCATCAGCTGCAGCAGAAATCATGGCATATTCCTGATTTTAAAGCAAGACTGTATTTTCACTGCATTGGTTGTGCATAAATAAGATACAATTACAAGTAATCATAATTTTCATCTGGATGAATATCCCGATCATGCGAATTTTAATCAGTCCCTTCATTTTTCATTTCAGAAAAAAAAAAAAAAAGAGTTCAATATTTTAGCTAACTAGAACGGGGTTAAAAACTAAATATAACTGAGAAAAATTATTAAATAAAGTTCTTAACTGTCCCCACCACCACTTTATTCATACAAAATTAAATGTTCAAAAAGACACCAGAAGCATAAAAGACAAGGGAATGCGTATTTCCTGTGAGAAGTAAGAATGTCCCAGATGCTGTATTCAAGCAAGTATGGGTCATGGCCAACAAAGTCAGAATGAAGTAAGATTCAAGATTAAAAAAGGTAAAGCGTAAGGARGAAAGAAACAATTATTGCCATACTACTAATAATCTTCTGTCACTCAATAAAAACCTGTCAGATATAACACCACAGAGAAACACAGAGGAAGTATTAATATTTCCTTGTGTTCACAGCCTGCCAGATTAGCTCTGAGTAGGCTTTGTTAAACTACCAATTTGTGCAGCAAGGACATTTTGCCATGGCTATCGCATAAAAATCATGGAATTTGATCTGAGAGAATCATTGTCACACTCTTCTGGTACAAACTGCACTTGTCTTAACACAC
>QVAJ01000059.1:2052631-2079232 GCA_003546035.1 Mixornis gularis | reverse complement strand
CTCTCCCTTGCTGTGCTGCCCATGCTGCTTTGGACAGGACACGTTTGACTTACTGGGCTGTTAGAGCACACTTCTGGCTCATGTCCAACCTYTGACCCACCAGCACCCCCAAGTCCTTYTCAGCAGGGCTGCTCTCAGTCTATTCATCCCCCAACCTGCGTGGCGTGGTCCTGACCCAGGCACAGCGCTTCTCAATTAGTCTTGTTAAATGTTATGGGCCCACCTCTCAAGCTTGTTCATATYCCTCTGCATAGCATCCCATCCTTCAGGCATGTCATCCACACCACTCAGCTTGGTGTCACCTACAAACTGCATGATGGTGCAATCAATCCATTAATATGGGTATTTTAGGGGAAATGGCTTTGGACTTACAACATATCTTCCAGATACCCAAGAAGTAGGTGATTCAGAAATACAACYAGATGTATGTGTACATTCTTCAGATTTAGACACTTGCTAGTGAACCCAGCCAAGTTCATGTTCTCCATGTCCTGTGATTGGCATTATTGAACTAAATTTTTAAAAGAATGAAGGCTTTTGGGTATGCTTTCTGGGTAGTTCTAGACAATAATCACCCTATATGTGGCTATTAATACAATTATCCCATTCTACTTTCTTCCTTGCTTCCTATGTTGGATGCTATTTCTCATATTAAACTGAGATCATTGAGTGTTTTAAACAGAAGCTGTCAGGCCTTCACAGGTTCCCCACAGTGTTCCATATGCCCAAGTCCTGACTTACAAAAAATAATGAATAATACAATATTACAAAGCGCTTCAAGCTGCATGTCTTTTCAATGCTGTCACTAACTATGGGTTATGAATATGATTATTTATTTATATCCACACAGATACACATTTGATTTTTTGTTTGCTTTTCTATGAATAGAGGTTTTTACACTCTTCTTTTTTTTAATAGCCATTTGATAGTAAAGTGAGGGAATAAGGGCAATAAATCTAAAAGCTGTATTAAACACATACCTGTTGAATTGAATTGTTTCCCTACTTTATGCGTTTCATGTCTCATAATAGATCCTGAAATTTAATTCTGAGTGATGAATCCAAGCTATTACAACAAAAAACAGAACAGGCACACAGGGCTGATTTGAACACCTGGGTCTTTCAGGCCATCTATGTGCAATTGTCTTCAGTGTCTCATTAATGTATATCACAAGCATAAAATATTTTTTGTCATTTTTTACCTCATAAGGGCATAACAACAAGAAAGATACCACACGTGCACTTTCATACTGGCATTTTTTATCTGTAAATACTACCTCYCTCCCTCTGCTCACTTTGAGAACTAATTAGGAAGGCATTTTCACAGTTTCTACAGTAATATTATCTGCTGATATCAGCTTCATGCAACCAGAGTAGTAACATCAGGTTCTTTTAAATGTAAAATGCATAGCTCAGCAGTGGCATGTCTTGACCAAAGTCATCAGCTCTGAGAGCAATTGGGATTATCTGTTTTACTATCAGCCAGGCAGCAAGCCTTCCCACACAGATACTGTTCAATAAGTAAAAATTCAGGCTCATGTGATCCTGCATACCCAGTTTATAATCTTGAGCTGAACTAAAATTATGCCAAAACAGTTTAAGGATCAATGAACCAGATTTAAAAGTCTAGACTTGACAGTTTGATGTCAATTTAGAGAGTCTGTATCTAGAGCATAGATCTATCTGTGGCAACTATTTGTATTGGACAACAAAAATGGAGTTCATGTGACCACATTTTAGCCATCGGTGGCCTAGGTGTCTTATCAAGGCCAAAAATCTGGGCTCTCTTATGCACCAGAGAGAGAAAGATGTAATTTATACTTTTTTTTTCAAAGCAGTTTCTCCCTGGAGCTGTTATTCTCTGTTGATTACAAAGGTATTTTTGAATCATATCCATTAAATGCTGAGATTATAAATCTAAAATGAAAGGAGCAAGGAATGGCAAAATATTTTCTATGAAAATGTTGGTAAATGTTATWATTTTGAATAATTGTCAAGTTTGTCTGTGTATGACTTGTGTGTATTGTCTGATTGTCCTTGAAATGTGTAATAATAAAAGAACAGATGAGAATGAAAGTGATTTAAGATGCATTTGTGCTGCAAATAGCAAGTATTTAAATTCAAAGAACTTCAAAACATACTCAAAATTAGTGCATGATTAAGCATTTCCTTGAAACGAGAGCCAACATTTTTCTCTCATCAGATTGCAAAAGGTTTAAACTCTGGCTGTCTTAATGAAACAAAATCTGTGGGTATGGGAATACAGCAAATCCATTACTGAACATGGTCCTCAATTAGCGCTGAGGATTGAATGTCATCTCTGTCATTACCACCGTAGCCACTTCCCTTGCTCTCCAAGCTGTGGCAGCTATTCTCRTACTGTAGTCAAGTATGCAAAGCAGCATTGCAGAGGAGAAAGAGGTTACTGACTGCTTTGTGGTTAAATAAAAGAACTGCATTTTCTGCATCTGTAATTATTCTCCCTTCTTTCACCTGTAGTATTTTGTATTGTTCTATATAGTACTAACTTTAATGCTTTAGATATACAGTGCACGTGTCATAAAACTGAGGTCATGGTTGCTTTAATTTTTTATATCTTCAAAGCTTGCTTTGAAAGCACAACAGCCTGAGCTGTCACTGTGATTAATTGGAAACCATACTCCCAAAAAGGTGGAAGGGAGGTCAGGTCATACAAAGCATAGGAAACTCACAGTCAGACATTTTCTAACTTTCAAGTGCTTAAGGTTCTAATCATAAAAATATTTTTATTTACAAATATTTGGAACAAATGAAAATACAGTTGTACATGCATCTGTTGCTCCCTAGACAAGTAAATATTTTTAAAAAATAAAAGACTGAAATTCTATAATTTAAGTTTTTAAATTACCACCAGTCTCTAGATCTTTTAAATCACTGAGCTAATGGATTAAACAATGCCACACAACTCCACACCATATCCAGTGAATGATGTTATACGGATTAATAATATACAACACATTCCCGGGGCACACATTACTTCAGTTTCCTACTATGCACAAAAAAAATCAGAATCAGGATTCTGGTCCAAAATATGAATTTTAATAAAAAGCAGAAACCAACTTCTCTTCATTCACATGTTTTTCCCCGTCAATCTTTTCCAGGCTGATGCTGCCTAACTGCATTTCCTCTTAATTTTTCTCATCCTTTCTATTCTTTCCACCTCAGTAGTTCCAGACATTTCACAGAACCACAGAATGGTTTCATGTTGGAAGGACTTTTAGAGGCCATCTACTCCAATGCCCTACTTCYAYGGGCAGGGACATCTTCCACTAGATCAGGCTTCTCAAAGTCCCATTCAGCCTGAATTTCAACACTTGCAACTTGAAGTTGTCAATCCCAGGATTGTTTGAATACATCATTTTGCAATGCTGGAATGGCATTCCCACTCCCAGCCTGCATTCTCTGTCAATCAGGGTTTTCTCATAYCCTTCAAGTCCTTGTTTCCTTTCCCAAAGTTCATACTGTACTTACCTGTCCCTCTTACCCCTTTTGCCTGGTAAAGCTTTTGATTATTGCCTTGTGATTACTACRTTCTTTAGAGATTCCTTATCCTATTTGTCTTCTATATACTGCCTGATCTCCTTATCCTAAGACAATGAAACATATTCATTCCTTCAGCAGCTCTCTCGCTTCACAGCCTCAGGTCCTTGTTTAAAATACGTATTTCAAATACCCCCAGAAGCCCTGAACTGAATAGATCCAATTCTCTGGAATTATGAGTGAAATACATAACTCTTAAGAGGTTAAAATTGCTGAAGTGTAAAATGTCAACTCATAACATTTGCAGCACCTTCTGAAGAGCAGAGATTTTTCAAAGGCATTTAAATTAGTTAATTTTGGCAGAATTCCCCAATACATATTTAAAAAAAAAAAAGACAAAATGCTGTATTGTCACAAGGGCATTCTTTCTTTAATCTAAATTTCAGGTCTAAGTTTTAATACTTGTTACATGTTTACATATTGTGSAAAAGGCCTTCATGTCCTTGCTAGAAAGCACTTAGGAAAATATGAACTCTCTTATATGAAAGATCAATGTCACGCTCTAGAGAAAAAATGGGGGTTTTTACAACCTAAACTACAGAAAAATTCTTCTTCATCCCATTTTTGGCTCRGGTTTTTTATCTCATAAATGCAAATGAGATGAAATTAACAGAAAATCAATAATTTTTTTCTCATGATTGGCCACACCAATATTCCCTCCTCATCAGTTTAGTTCTAATCCTGATCAAAGTCCTGAAATTCAGAGATTAGAAACATTTTGCAAAATTATATGTTAARTATTTTCATGATTGAAGAAGAAATTATATCTATATATATTTTTAAAAAATTGAGCATGAGATTAGAACATTTGTTGAATGATCCAACAAAAGTTATCAAGATTTATTTCAATTCCACTTAGTGAGTTTTTGTATTAATCAGATTGTAACAGTTTGCACTGAATGTTATTATTAAGGGTTTTTTTTAATTTCTCTAAGAATACTTTTTCTTTTCTCTTTTATGACTATGATTTTTATAGTTATTTATCTTTTCCATTTAACTGCAAGCACCCGCACATATCCTGTCTTTTAGACACTAAACGAAAAACTTCTAGTCAATCCTGCTGATTTGTGGCAYCAAAAAAATCTCAAATTGTATGACAATGATGTTTCATATTTTTCATGTCAACACAAACCAAATCACAGTAAGACTGCTATGATGCAGCTAGATTTGGTCCACATCTGTTAATACCCAGTCTTCAGGAGAGAATTTGTAAGGACCTTCTTTTAATATGTTGTATGTATTTATATACAATGTTGGCACACACAAACTATATTTGATGCCAAAATATTTGATCATTTCAACTTGTTTAGAGAGGTAATAGACTTCCTCTATTTTTAAATTACTGTCTCTAAATTTACAAGKTATTAGTCTATTGTGTAAATTACTATGTCTCCCTTGGTTTGCCCATATTTAAATTAAAAATACATTAATATATATATATTTAAATAATTCTTAATATATATATTTAAATAATGCTTAATATATATATTTTAATAATGCTTAATACTTTCTTAACACATGTTTGTGTGAATTTAAATAACTTTATATTAATTAAAATTAATATATCTATACATATGCATACATTTGGTCATATGTATAAGCAACTATATAAGCACACACACACACACACAGAGTGAATTACATTTACTATGAAGTCAAAATCTTCCCAGGCTGAAAAAACTCCACTATTTAGAGACAGATTCTTCACAGAATTATGTGAATTTTCTTGCCTGGCAAGATGATGGGCTTCATATTTCTGTAGATTAGCTGCACCTAATGTGGGCACGACAATCAGACCCTCCAAATTGTGCCTATAAAAGCTGACGACTCTGTCCCTGAATGCAAGATGAGGGCACTAATATTTCCAAACCATGTCCAGCAATATTACAAAAATATTTTTCACTACAATTTAGGTCAACTATAAGCCAAGGTTTCCGGAAATGTGCTACCTAGCCAATTTAGTACAGCATGGCCATAGTGTTCTTTACTTAAGATAAATAAAACCAAAGCTTCCCAATTAATTACGAGTTTTCATGATTTCACTGTCAGACAAATTGATCTGGTTGTACACTCAATTTGATTTTGTGCTGAACAGCAAATGACTTGCTTAGAAAATAAAGAGATGTGGTTGGAACAGAGCTTTAATTAATTCTATTGAAAAAATACCTCAAATGCAATATACCCTGAAGAAATACTCCTCCAACTATATTCAATAAAGGTTGTTTATCAAAGTAATTATTTCCTTTAGGGAATTTCTTAGAATTTTCTCTTTAAATAAATGGAGGCTCAAAAAAAGCAAGCTTTTACTTCTGTGACCTTGAAGAAACACCTCAGTACAAAAAAAATTTGCTTCAGCAGGAAAAGAAAGTGGTTTACTTTTAAAAAATATTTCATTTCCTCTGTCACTAAATCTTATAACAAATTAACCCTCGGGTCTCTGCTAAAATGTTTTCTTTTTTTATCCACAGTACATCTTTCAAGTTATGGGAATACGTTACAAATTATATGTAATATGTAATATAGAGGGTATAATACCTTATATGATATTTATATGCAAAAAATGTTCTTTTAATATAATACTTTGCCTAAAACCTTCTGTACCTACACTTGCATGTTCTTTTTAAAAAGCATGACATACTCTCTTAGCATAAATACTTTTGATTGTTGTCATTGATAATGGCAATGATGTGGACTAACTTGTGTTTAATGGTTTGCTAGACTCAGAGTACTAAATCAGAAATCCACTGAACTTTTCAGATAGGACTGCATTGGAGTTTTCAAAAAAATTAATTGTGTTATCTAATTGGGTACACTGCAAAGGGTTTGAGTTGATGGCTCCCYTTAATAACTACTTAAGTAATTCTAAATCAGAAAAAATGATCTTCCATGAAAAGCAAAGTTCCAAGCTAAAAAAAAGAGATAAAAATCAACCCAAAAATCCACTGTTAAGTTTATACATTCATGTATACTTGAATATAACTGAAAACCTCCCAGACATAGTTTTATATAAGTAGATATATGCATAAAAGAACCTTGGTGTGTAGACATAYATGCTCCATTTTGTGGATGAAGGTGATACAGCTGAGAAATCAAAATCCTTTTATCCGCTTGTAATGCTTCCATTTCATGGTGAAAATTTCCTTCTATCTTATTGAGAAGACTTCTGAGCAAACTGCTTTCCAAGTTATTTCATGCAAATTACTGTACTGAGAAAGCGAGACTAAATTTCAGCATGTATATTTACATATTGCCATAATGGCAACAGAGAAAGTTTCAGGCTTACTCTAACTGCCGAGTAGTTTAAATGCAAACATTTGAATAAGGTTGACAGACTCTKCTTTTTTCAACCTTTGCTTCTTTTAGTAATTTTCAGCAGACACTGCAAAGGCATAAAGAAAAAATCATTTATACTTAATAGTTCTGAATTCTTTGACAGGACAGTTTTTCCTCTTTCCATTTCCCACTAAGATCTTTTCAGGGTCAACTTCACATATCTTTCTGGGGAAATKAAATTCCTTGTATGTACTAACTCATAATTCTGAGGCTTTCTATCTGCTTTTTCCTGATGCACTTAAACAGAATAGGACAAGAAATTCCACAGCAAGAACCACACCTTCTCCAGCTTGCAATGATATTTTAAATACTGTCTTGTGATTGGTGAGACAACATTTAATATGTGGGTTGTTTGGTTGTTTTGGTTTGATTTTAACCTCAGGCAAGCAGTAATCTCTGCTTGTTACCCTCAGGTTATATATTTAACYTAAAATGAAGAATTGCTATATTCTTTTTTGCCCCTGGGGTTTTCCAGCAGTATAAAATGTTAGCTTCTGGCTTCCATGTTAATTTGCAAACACTGAATCTCATGGGCTTTTCATCAGAAATGTCTCATCTTTTTTGAAAATTATTTCYATTTTGCTGTAGACATTTGTAAGTATCATCATCTCTAGCACTTTTCAAAATATAGAAGAAAATATGCTGATTGTGAATATTTTTTTGGGAAACCCAACCTAATTACTTTAATTTTGGTATATTTTATTTTCATGAGTACTTTGAGGAAATAACTCATTGAGACAGCCTAGATGTCAGGCGATGCTCAGCAATAACCAGTTATCCCGGTTCTCAGGGTCCGGGATATAAGAAATAAGTTTTATGGAAAGACAAAGTGTTTTTTTAATTATAATCTAGCTAAGTTGTTGCAGTGCATAAATTGGGTTTTCTAATGTTCTGTATATTTTGTTATATGTTTGTAATGGTTTGTTCCTATCCCCCTATCCCAACCCCCGATGGTGTTTCCCTTGTGTTTCCCTTGTCTATTACCTTGTAAGATCTGGAAGATTCCAGGGAAAAAGCCCCAGGATTTGACAAGGTACTCTGGTACCACCTTCTTTCATTGTTGTGTTAAGTTCCCCAACTCTAGATCACTCCCCCTCCCCTGGGATTGGCTCCAAGTTCTCCTCTGCCGAGATACGGCCCCTGTACTTAAAGTGAGGACAGAGGGGCTGCCGGACACTCTCGGTCTGGGGTTCTGGCACTCTCGCTCTGGGGCTCTCCCTCCCTGCACTGTCCATCTGCACATGGAGGTAACCGAGAGGAATAAAACCAGGTGAAACTCCAGCGAGAGTCCACTCTTTCTTCCACGCCGTCGACCACGCTTCAGCCTGAGGTTCAGACCCACCAAACCTCTCTTATATAGGGGCCAGGGAGTGAGCTAGCCGGTGAAGAGCTCCCCCAGAGCGTTGCTATACTAAGTTATCCAAGTAACCCACTTACACTGCAGAATTGATTAACACAGGTAAAAACTGACAGATTTCTCCAAGTTGTAGCTTAYTGTTTCATTTCATCTTTAGCCTTGGGAGGTCACAGATATGTAAACCAAAATGGTAAATAATCTGCTAATTACAATATAATCTCTATGCCTACACACTTTGACTGTCTTCAATTAATATTACATTTTTTTAAATGCTACTAGGTTTTCTCTTTTCCTTTTGTTCCAGACTTACCTTCTTGAAAACAATCTTTAAATGAGTGACTCTTAGTGACTTATTCCGGCTTTTACATAATAGTTTCTTAGATGACTGAGAAACCTCTCATTAAACCTTCTCAGCCATATTTTAATTCTCACACTATTTTACTCCCTCCTTTTATAGCTCAAAACAATTACAGTATCTCAGACTTTAATTACAACTACTTGCTTATTCACTGCAATCAGGACTTTTTTGTTATGCAGCTCCAGTTTTACTTTTGCAGAAATCCAGGGGAACTCAATTTCTGATATTTGTAGCTCCAAGATATACCTTTAATTATCTCCAAGCTTGCATTCTTGAAATATGCTTATCTATTATAACACATGAATTTCCAGTATAAATGAAAAATTAAATAAAAACAATTATAGTTTATAATTTAAAATAAAAAAAACCAACCCACAGACTATCCTTGAGCTTTGCCTCTAAATGTTTAACATATAACACTTGCCTCATTTCACATAATTTTTTCATACCTAGTGAACTGAGGAAGGCAGGGAGGCAAGGAGGAAGGAAGAGAGGAACAGAGGAAGGAGGGAGGGAAATCTGAGCTGCTCTTCTGTTGCCCTGACGTTTTCTGCTCTTTTGTCTTTCTGAAGAACTTTCACATGCAGCCTGATGTAAACAATGTTTATTCTTGGAATGTTTGCATTCTTCTCCTCTGAGAGAAGAAATGATTGATGGTCATGTCCACCATCCAGGTTGAGAGGTGGCGACCTCTGTGGCCAATCACTGGACCTCTGTACAAATGTATAAAAGGTTAGATTGTAAATAAAGTAGAGAGAGCTTGTTCCACACTGCCATGCTTCTGTACCTGCTTTCTTTCTGTCCCTAAAGTGGGACACACCCAGCCTCGGCTCAACCACACTCTTCAATGGGTGAAAGCTACTGGTTGCTATAATGGAAGGCAATTTTCTCCCAGAATAACACTACCCATGATGGAAATGTAACTAAACCCATGTAACAGGGTGTTGTGCATATTGCATGTGTTTGGGAGGATGGATACTAGGTCACAATGATGCAGTTCTGAAAAAAAAAACCCACTGATAAAGCAAACAAATCCAAACCATGGAAGGTGCTTCCATGTTAGCCTTTGTTCTGCTAAATAAAGAATATAAAGAAGGTGACTTTCAAGTGTTTCTAAATTTAGAGAACTGTGTACTGCCTTATCTGAGAAAATCCAGTTATTTAAGGGATAATTCATTCATTAGTTTGCCTGCCTTGCTCTTGGTAAGAAAATAGATGAGATATTTGAGCACGGCCTGAATTGTTCTTAGCTTTTCATTGTTACTGTTATTTTTACAAGCATATTTATAAAATAAATATTGACATTAAATTGGAATTAAAAATTATAATCAATTTATTTTTTCATGTCTAGGGTGGAGTTCATAATGGAAAATATTCATAATGGAAAGACTRTTTGAGTTATTTTATTAAAGCTATTAACTGCAGTTATTTTAAACCAATTATGTTACTCCGATTTTGGATAAGCACAATTCTTCCTTCAAATAACAGGTTATCTTCTCAGCTTCACCTGTTACAAGACAGTTGCTTAATAAAATTTGCATCAGTAAGACCATTGGGCAAATTCATTAATGGTCAGTAAACCCATCAGTAATGCTGATGAAGTTCTATGAGGGATGAATTCTGCCTTGAGAATGTGTCTAGTCTGAGCAATGAGGTACATTTCAGGTTTAACCTAAGTGCTATAATCTTAGAACTTGACCTAGCACTGATAAATTGGGTATGTGCTCAAGACTGGTTTATGAGTGATGGAATACATTTTAGCCTAATACAAATACTCTAAAACAGGAATTCACCCTAACACTGACAAATTGGATACATTCTCAAAACCTGATTTGTCCCTGACGTGACCTCATTGACTCCAGTGTGGTAAGTAGATGTTGCAAAAACTTGGCATAAAGTAATTATTTGTATCCACTTTTGACAGATTATGTAACACAACATTAAATTTATGGAAAATTTYGTGTGAGGAATTACATTAATCCTCAAAATCACTTGATTCTCAGTCATCTGTGGGGATTCTTTATTAGCACTTAGAAATTTATATTACTTGAAACCTTCTACAGCTCAGTAGATTCAACCTTATTCTGCTTATCTCTGTGGAGATGTTAACTTGAAGAAATGATGTTAATTTGAACAATTMTTTTGACATTTTAGTCTTTGCCAATCTCTTTATGTTTGTTTCAACTACACAGGTACTCTCTCAAAGAAAGAGGAACCAGCCATTTATAATTTATACCAGGAGCTATGTAAATCAAATCATTTGGTTTTTGCATGATCACTAGGAGAAAAGAATTTACCTGTGTTCTCAAAGGAAGGAATTTGCATGGATAGAACAAAACTCCCAGACAGTACACTGAATGTTTCCAGGTCAAGCTCTATTAAATAAAGTTGCATGTCTCCCCCTACACCAGTTTTCAGGCAGTAACATTTCTTTAAAAATATCATGGGGATGTTCTTTCTCTTTACTGTGTTGAAACATTGCATACTCTTTTACATTTGTACCTCTGGGTTTCAAAGAGTAGTCTGACTGACAAATCTTCTGGAATTAACTTCCCCTCAGCTGAAGGCATGCCATACTGCCACTGACAGATTGAATGTCAAAAGCTGTTTGTTTGATCTACAGGTATTAAGGATTTTTTTACCTCTGGAAAAAGATATTGATGAAGAACATGGCTTTGGAGTGATTGTTTCCCAGGTGGCTTGCTCATCACCATGGTTTAAAATAGATTTTCTATGTGAAAGTGTTCTTGTCCTCTTTTGTGTGGGGGATAAGGTGCTGAAATGCACATCTCACCAGAGTGTGACTATCTGATGAATGAATGCAGRCTGCAGGACCTTTGGGGTCCTCAAACACACCCTTCAAAGCAGCTCTGAAAACTGAATTTCCTAAACAGAGCCTTACATCTGAACATTGAGGAAGTTTATCAGTCTCAGAACAGTTTTGGCTAAAGTAAAACATGAGATCGTTTGAACATAAGGAATCAGAACAAGGTCAGTACCACTGTCACTCGTTAAGTGTTGTCTTCCAGAATAGCACCTTTTCTTTCTACTATAGTTTCAACAGCAGACAACGAGGTTAAGAAATAAATTAAAAAATGTTCTAACATTCTTTTTTGAATATTACACCTTTTCACTAAATGTCTGTGTTACGTTTTTTACTTAGTGAGGCGGCGAATTTGCAAGTCCCAGACATTGTGCTGTTCTAAAAGTAGCTGTATAAAATCACACCACCTTGTATAAAATTTAACAGTGTAGTTTCACCTGCATTTTGTCTTTACACCAAAGACAGATGTTTTAGTGTTTAAGTACGCATAGATTTTACAAGGGCAAGAGGTTTTCCAGTATAAGTCATTTGACAAGTTTACACTGTGGCTCATGCCAGTCACTGGATTAAACCTTGCTTTAAAAATAATAGTTCTCCTTGTGTGTGATTTCTTATATTTYACTATAATATTAAAATGATTCAATCTTTAAAAATCTTCACAGATCTTTTTAAGATTTGTTCAATGAAAATTTATACATCTGAAACTAAAATTTCCTTTGGCATATAGTTGAACTTCACATTTACTCTTTTTGACACATGCTAAAACCTTCCAGCATTATATCCAAAACATACGTACCTGTGAGAATATGATCACTGAAATTTAAAATTTCTTCTAATCAGAAAACATCAACAAGTTTTCAAAAATTTTGTTGATATTTTCTTGAATTAAAGATTTATTTTGCAAATATTGAGAGTCAGTACCTACTAAATTTAAAGCTCTATACTACCATACCTTTTTAATTCAATTTTTTTAAATTTAGAATTATTGGGGTTTTTTTCTGTTTTCAATTTTTCCTAGAGTACTTCTTTTTCTGATTTAGGTCTCCTGTTTCTTCATTTGAATTTTCCATAAGATTTTTTTGCTTACTTGTTTTGTTTCTTATTTTTCATATTTTTAACTATTTTACTTACAGTTTCTTCATTTTGTCAGAGATTTTTGATAACTCATCTTTTTATCATCCTGTATCAAGAGCCATCTATTCTATTTTATTTTTAAAAATACACTAGAAAAAAGTCACATCATATCCCTCACATGCCATTGATGATTATTTTTCCATATATGTTATGTGTATTTCATTGGTTTTACTTAAATAGTTTTAAGAGAAAAAGTTCTGCCAAGAATGTAATGAAGCTGTTGTCAGCAGCTATAATGAAGTCAGTGCATTTTGGCGGGAACATTTTTGTCCTTACAATATTGACTTTATTTAATATTGGCTCTGAGAATTTATGTTTTCATATGCAATTAAATAGAATTTAATACGTCCAATCATGCTAATATAGRAAAATCTCATTATATGAAAAAACTTTGACTTTTCCTACTGATTAGCTACCTTTTTTTAGAGTAGGTAACTGAATAATGGATTTATCTTCAAAATCATTCTATTTTTGTTCACAATTTTTAAAAAAAACAACCCATGAGCAAAGTTGGGTTTTTTTTCTCACTAGGAATGAGCAGTTTATTATGCAAAAATATTGTCCAGTTGGTCTATTAATAATTTTTAAAGATAAACAGGAATGTTCTTTTTCTTTCTTTCTTTCTTTATATTGAAATAGGATAGCAATTAACTTTTACTGCTCACCGGTGCAACTCTGGTAGAAGTCAAGTTTTGTACAACAGTTACAAAACTCAAGACCAAAATATCACATGGGCAGAACAATATTGTWGTAAACTAGAATAGTCCATTCGGGGTTTAGTGGGAACCAAGCTTGAGTGGAAACAAGGCTTRTTGTGTGATAAGATGAAAAGCAATTACATACACATAAAGAATGAGAAACAGTGTAACACAGCCCAGTGAACACCTAATGATGTTTGAACTGTCTAAAATCACAGTTTAATGAAGAGGAAAAGTTTAACCTCTTTTTAAATTAAGCACTCACATTTCAAATTTTGTTTCTGACCTTTTAGAATTAGCTGTATCATTATTATTTTTAATATTTTGTAATTACATACTGTAAAAAATCTTACTTATGTTTACAATCTCTACATGCTTCCTTGGCAAGTATAATGTAAAAGCTATTTTCCACAAAAAGGTATYAATAATTAAAAAGACATTAACAATTTAAAGCAGCAAGAATTAACTTRTCATTGCTGTTATATTTAACCTTTCAAGTTCCTTTATATTGAAGGACTAATGCACATTTGTCTTAATTACCAAATTATTACTAATATGAAATAAATTTTCAATCATGTTTCTAAATGTYATTGCTTTGTTGGACAATTCTGTCACATGTTGAGGGTTATTCTCTGTAAATTTACTATATTTGCTTTTATTAACAATGACATTTTGAAGTACATGGAATAAATGTGTCAAAAAAATCCAGACTATTTTTTTATAGCTGTCATCCCAGGACATCAATGGATATGAAAAATAGAAGTTAGGGTCGGGGTTTTTGGGGTTTTTTTTAGCTGTATAGCCTCTGGATGATTGTTTTGCCTAACTTTTTAAAACCCAGTTTGGTTTCTTGAGTTTAGGTTGCACAACTTTCCCCAGGTATTTTAATTAATATTACTTMAAACCATATTTCAGACAGAGACAGATTTGTTCTAAATTAGCATTCTCTAATATGAGCAATGGATATATCAGTTTTAATACTTTTAGAAATATTTTGGCAAGATGAACAAGATTCTTGTCATGCCTGATATGGAATATTCATCATTAAATGCCTCCTTGTCATCTGTATTGATGTTTTCACTATTAGTCTTTGTCTGAAAACTCAAGCTGGGGAATGTGACAGGAGCTCATGTTAAGAAGAATCACTTTTTACAAATGATGTGGCAAGGACAGGTTAAGGYGTAATAGGGTTCAAATCATTGATTTTATCTCAACATGTTCTAAAACTTTAGTTATAACAGGCAACCTCTGGCTTCTGCTGTTTTGATGGGTGTTTGATATTCCTAAGCCAGAGTGAGGTTAATGTGAAGTTTGACTCTACTGATTCCTCAGCTGAGCTATTCTATGAATTAACAGGGTGATCCATCACATATACATTATCACTCAGAGGTGTACAATGTGTCCTACTTTAAAGAGCACATCAATTTATGAGTCTTGAAAAAATGTCCAATGCCACAAGTCACTGGCAGGAAAGARGTACTAACACTGATTTGTTCTCATGTGTGGTAGTGATGAATGTCCTTTGAAAGCAAACAGATAACCATCATGGCAGAAACCTTCTCAGTAGTTCCTCAACTGCATGAAGGGCTTTTCCATTCCTCTAGGAGAAGCTGGGTTTGTGCTTTCTGTATCCAATGGTATGGCCAAAACATATCCAAAACTCTTAAGCCCTGTGTAAATGTCCAGCTGCCTGCTCAGCAGGAATTCTGTCGGTGCTGCCTTTATTAATGGCTTCAAGCACTGTGTGGAGACAAATACAGAGCAAGGGCATGACCTAGCTTTCTTCAAGCTGTGCTGCCACACTTTTTATGTATGTCATTGTCAAATGAAAGAAAAAAAAATCTTTCCATATCTCTAAAAAGTACAGCAGACAGCATCTGTAGTTTCTCAAAAACCTTGCTCTGTACTCCATGAAGCTGTTCCACCAATTTGAGATGCTAAAATACCATACTGTCTTCTGAGGTGCTGCCATCACTGCTGTTGAAAGATAAGCATGGATTTCACCTTCTAGAGTCTAAACCTGCCTTATGTTAGCAGGGGCATGATGAGAGGATGAACAATTATAAGGACAATTATACCAATATGAAGTGCTTCTTTATGGACATATCCCTTTCTTCAGGATTTGTTCTACTTATAAAAATATGCATCCAAACAAACCACGTCAAGAAACAAATAGCATGGTCATACCAGAGTAAATCAGCAAGGCTTTTGATGGAAATATCACTGACCTCTGCAACACAACCTTTACAAAAAAGCATCAATGGGCTGGACCATGAAGATTCTTAAGAACAATCAGAAAAACTGTTTGGTCCWATACTTTGTGCACAGATATATTCTGAAAAATAAAGAGGAATCTCAATCATTTATCATTAGCATTTCTCTCAGAAGGAATAATCAAGCCCTCCAAAAAGGTAAAGATGCATAGAATGTAATTATGATGAACAATATTTCCTACTCATATTATTTTACACAATACACAAATAAACAATGAAAATCTATTAAAGCTTCAAATGAATTACAGAAGAGACAAACTGGTGCCAAAAAAAAGAGMAAGCCTTTTATTCAAACCATGCAAGTGGTTGAAATGCATCAAGGGAAAATACTTATAGTCAGCATGTAAAAAAATCACACGAATATACAAAATCAATTCTCAAAATCACTTTACCTAGAAATGCAAATACAAAGCTGTGCTAAGATAGAGGAGGAATATTTCAAAACTTTTAATTAAAGGATATTCAGAAATTATTCTGAGAATCATTGTTTGGAAGAAACTGATAAATTACAATTACAAATTATGTATAACAAGACATGGACTTATTTTTGTGGAGAGTCATAATTATGATATTAAAATAAGTTAGAAAAATAGTTATTAATATTCATACTTATCCAGAAGAACTTGGAAATAGGGGAGGACTGTGGACAATTTCTTTGTCAATGTTCATCACCATACTCTTTCCTATGATTCAAACTTCCCCTGAGCCATTCCCTTATTCAGAATTCTTCCATTATAACAGTGATTTCTCTTCATGTAGCATTACCTGATTTTTTTTCAAGGACACTGCTTCTCTTTTCTTGAAGAATCCTTTATCATCCCAACTTTCCTGTCTTATTCCCTATTTTCTCCTTTGTTTCATTGCAAAATACCTAAATAAAAATGTATACATGTATTTATACACATATCAGCAACTGTAGCCTTTCTTCTCTTCCACCTCCCTTACTTTTGCAAGGAATATTTCCTTCCTTCCCCTGGAACAATAAACATTTTGTAATTACTTTTCAGCCAAGATCAACTGTTGACACAAGAAAGATAAGTGGGTACCTGGATAGATTTGCTGCCAAGGGTAACAAAATGCTTAGAGTGGTACTCAGTTTACTCCAGAGCAAAGGAATGCTAATTTTTTTTCCTAAAATAGATCCTGAGGAAAAGATTAGAGACTGTGAATAATGACCAGTGCTGTTACWGGAGAGCTCCCACTTTTTGCAAGAGCCTCAGTAAGAATGACAAGCCTAGAAATTCCCCCTTTTTTGGCTATGTATCTCCAATGCACATTTTGCATCCCAAGGTGAATGCAGAGGGTCTGGGAACAAACACATCTCAAAAATAAACCCTTCACTTTGTCCAAACTGCACCAAAAGGTATGAGATATTGACATTGGAATAACCTGCTTTTATTCATATTGGTGCAAAAAAAAAAGGGCATTCACATAATTTAGGCAGATTTGTACTTCTCACAGTGGGTGTGCTACTTTCACCTTTAGCACTCAAAGAAAGCTGGAAAATATCAGACATTTGTAAGCCACCCACTTACATAATAATGAAAGGTAAGACAAAATCAGTGTTTGACTTTAGTGATCTCTTTGACCTGTCGTTCTCCATAGTAAACATATCTCTTTATAATGTTTTCATATTTTTCCAACATTGTCTCAACATTTTAGTTCAGACATTAGTTTCAATTTTTTTATCCTGTTATAGATGATGCTGTGAGATTTCAGTGGGTGTTTCTTCAAGTGAACTCAAGGTTCTGCAGAATGACATCTTTCATTACTGGAAGTTTATACCAACACGTCTTTTCATTTTTAGTAATAYTTCTTAAACCAGAATGACCTAAATCAAGGATTTTTGTGAAGACAATAAGTGTTAGCATTATTAAAAGATACCAAARAAATGTCAAAATATAGCTGGTTTTGAGTTAAAAAGTACTAGTTCCTGAATCAAGAGGAATATTGCTATTGATATGACCCATCGTTCAATCAAATTTTATAGTTAATTCATTTTTGGGGTTTTGATATTGTAAAACTTCAAAACCATCTCAAAAAGAAAACCTGTATAAATGCTGAACTTCTGGGTTTATTCTGGCTGCTAGAAATGAACGAGTACCTTCCAACAGTTGCTAGTGTCCTCCAAATTTTTCAAGAATAAAATGCTGAAAATTCAAAAAGCTGTCTAACCTCAACTAGTCTTTCAAAGACTGAAAAATAGTTTAACATTTAGTGATTTCTGAAGCAGAAATAATTATTTTCAGTTACAGTACCTGATTYGAGAGCATTGAGTGATCACAGAATTTTACAATTGCAAGTCTGAGTGCCCAAGAACATAAATGATACTCCTACAAATTGAGCAGTGATCAATCTTCATCACAATTGCACTGTCTTCTTTTGACAATTACCAAAGGTTATTTAAACATGATTTTTTTTTTTCCCAGATACACACATTGATACACCTCATAATTATTCTCTTGAAGGTGTGGTTCACAGATTTGTTACCAAGATAGTAAACAAGTTCATCTAGGATCTCAGGACTAATCACATAGTATTAATTAAGATGCTTAGATTATTGTGAGCTTCTTAGGGGTGAAAATAAGTCTGATTTTCCCTTCTAACCAGTAGATAAAACCAGGTGAAGGGTGATTCATCTGACCTAYCCTAAACAATGTTTTTTGGAGTGAGATGAGTTATCTCCTGGAAATGCTTTTTACTCTCTGAGAAAACAACTAGCAGACCAATAAAGATGTCATGTCCTGCTTTTTGGACATTTAACATTGAAACTCCTGAATCTGAGCAGGTAAAATCTGTTTTGTGTTTCAGATGCAGGTTCCTAAGCTTCTTTCAAGCAATACATCCCATAGTTCAATTATCCCATTCATGAGGAAGTCTGTTGAGCTACCTACTCAGAAACCCCACAGMAGTGATCCCATGTTTACAACCTTTATTTTCCTCAGGGAGTTTCTTGTTTTGACAGTTACTGAGAAAGACTTTAAAATATGACCCTATTGCATCCAGAGATTTGCAACAGGGAATTGAAAATTAAAATTATGATTTTTTTCTTAAACATTCTAATTTTTTTAAGTCAGTCTCTGATACTGGGGCATCCACTAATCATCCCTTTAATRCAAACAAAACTCTTCAGACTTGTTTATAAGCTGTGATGAAACATAAGCCAAGAAGAATTCCTTTTTCCCTGCAAATAATCCTTAAAATGTAGCTATGGGAAGCTTTTCTGTCTGAAGTATTTCAGAACTGAGACAATTTATCTCCACAGCTATCAAGCCTCATGGCTTCATGACTTTAAAGAAGAAAAAGCAGTAAATGCTGTGCTTTTACCTTAGGTGATATGATACATCACTTGGTGTAGTACTTGAAGTTATCCTCAAAGCAAAACCATCCTACTTTATCCTCACTGTATTTTTACCTTTGGAAGACTATACATTTATCTGGGCTAAGATAAAACAGATAAAAAATAAACAGCTTTTAGATCACCAAAATTCCATTGTCACAGAGGAACCTGATCTGGTTTAACTTTGTGGCAGAAGAGTGATAGTGACCATGACAGAAGCATCCACCCTGTGGATATGAATCAAACTTTCTTCTTTAGGAGGCCACATAGTGAAACTAGGCCATTTTCCTCTGTAATGTGTTGGACTCTATGAAAACTTCATTTTCCAAAATTCTAATAATTTGAATGTCCAAAATGGGGCTGCTAACAGTAATTTGTTGGTTTTTTTTTTTTCTAGCCTTCTAAATTTAATCTTCTATTTGTTAATGCATCCAGAAGGAAAATKTAGTAGTTGGTTGCTGAAATTTTTATTATTTTCCTTCTTGAATGATGGTATTACAATATCTCAAGTCACTGAGTTCAAGGATCCATGAACCGAGAGATCTAAAGCACAGTCTTACATAATGGATCCAAGTTTGTTAGGAGGGCACTAAAACTTATAAAGTGATTCCAGACCAAGGAATAGATTGTAATAGGAGAAACACAGCCTTTCTAATCAGACATACTATTTCTATAAAATTATATTKACTCATGCATGCACAGGTAAATTGCATTAAAGCAAAATTTGTTATGGGGCACCTGATGAATTCCGCAGCCTGATACTATGCAAAAAATAAAGTACATCAGCTTTTAAAAAGTTACTGATAAACAAAATTTTCTGCAAACATCAACCATGAAAACACACTGTTGCAGTTGGTCATAAATTAATAACATTGCAAGAAACACCAACCACACAGAGGGAATAGTAAAGATTCAGCCAACAACGTCACTGAATACTGCGCATGRCTAAACCCCCACTAAATAAGGCAAGTCACATTCCCCGAAACAGAAACTCTAACCTCATTAARCAAGTATAAAACTGTCTGAAGTGATGGAAAACCACTTTGTACTTCACCTAATAACACAACTGGAATCCACTTTGAAGGAAAATTGAGGCAAAAGATCCTGTACAAATCAGGGAGACTGCAAACAAACAAAGCACTAAAGTAAAATTGCCCAAAAGAAGACGACAATAAGAATCTGTAATACCCTGAACAGAGCACAAGAAGGCACTTAAAGAGGCATTCAGAACTAATGGTGACATTAACTCAATAAAGACATATGCATCCAAAGAGTCCCCGAAGCAATCTATACCCAGTGACTATGGCATCAGAGTAGCTGCATTTGAAAAATTAACACCCCATTACCATGGAGTAACAACAAGGTTCAAAAACTTTATAAAAGCAAAACACAAAACTTGGCAGTTGAAGTGCAATGAGAACCCAAATGATAGAAGTTGAGAGGGAAAAYGAGAAGTAAGAACACATTGAAATAGCTTTTCCTTGGCATTGCCTATTGTAAGAATAGCTAGGGAAGAAAGTRTCTACTCAAATTCATTCTGGGAAGGTTTTGATGTTGATGTAATTTGCTCTCAAGATGTGAGCATCAAGACAGAATGCTTTAAGCACTCATTTCTATCATTGTTTGCAAGTGATTCAGGAACCTTCCAGTGTTTGCAGCAGAAAGTGTGTTGAAGATAGGAAATGTTTATCTTGGTGAAAAGGAGGCTTAGGGGTGACCTTACCACTCTCTACAACTATCTGAAAGGAGGTGGCAGCCAAGTGTGGGTTGGTCTCTACTCCCAGGTAACTAGGAATAGGAAAAGACATAGCCCTAAGATGCACCAGGGAAGGTTGAGGTTGGATATTAGAAATTATTTCTTAACAGAAAAGGTGATTATATATTGGAATGGACTACCTGGGGAGGTGGTGGAGTCATGTCCCTGGAGGTGTTTAAGGAAAGATTGGACATAGCACTAGAACCTAATTGATTCTGTGATTCTGTATTTCAATAAAATGCAGTGGATGCTGGTTTTTGACACCTATAATACCTAGAAGTAATTAAAATCAGCTTTATTTCTGAGATGATTTCTTCCTTCTTGAGAGTATATCTCACCTGTTCTGACTACAGATCACTATTTACTATTTCCAATTCAGTTACTGAAAACAAGAGGAGACTGACTAGCGGATTGCTGATAATGTGTTGCTAAAGGTCTGTTTTCCAAAACTTTTGTCCAGACTGAGAATAGTGTCATCCATTTGAGTAATTATTATTTAAAGTTCCTGTCTCTCCCAACAGGTTTCACTAGTGTTTCTTTAAATGTCAGCAAGTCCTAGCCTTATTTGTACTAGAAAATAATTTCTGAATATATAACAACATGCCACTTATTAATGTTATGGTCTCGGTATAGCACTTGGGTTAGAAATAACCTTCAAAAGAAAATGTAAAACTGTAAAGTTCTGATTTTAATTCCTCATAAAGCTGAAGAATTACGGTATTTGATTCAAACTTTAGTTTTATTATATTAATTGCCTTCTTCCCTGTACAGTGAAAGAGAATCCTTTGATCACTAGCATCACAAGACAAGCATCCACATGAAAATCATTTTTTTGGGAAAGACTCTCACTAGGTCAAAATCATTATTTAAGAGGACTCACCTTCATTATTTAAGAGGACTCACCTGTCTTCTTTCTTAGTTCATAAAGTTTCATAGATATTCTAACCGTTTTAGGGCTTGATAGGACATAAATGTTTTTCCATATTGGTCTATTATTTTAAAAACGTCTGTTATCTGAGCATTTGTTACTGCTGCCATATGCACATGGTCAGGAGTACACTCCAACCTTTGAACAAAAGTCCATTGAGTTAGAAATACCATCTCTTCCTAGATGGGTTTCAAATTTCAGTATTGATTCTTTGGTAGAATCTTTCCTTATAGTTCTCATTTTTCTTATAACATCAAGATTCATCTTGTTAATTTTCTAATATCTCCGGGAAGAAACCCCAGTGTTCTTTCCCATCACCAGTGGGTTGAAAGACAAGGTAACCAGGAAAGGCTTCATCTGTTTTTGATACATCACAACAGAGAGGATGTTATCATTAGATAAATCCTTGGTGGCATCATTCCTTTAGATTTAGCCTGATAAGGAAACCTAAGGAAAAAACAAAAGTTCTAAGTATGGCAGCATAAGATTCCATTTCTTTAAAMATTTTCTTTTCTTCAGTAAATTATAAAATAATTTACCAGATTTGTTCTGRCACAGGTTATCCAGGTCATGTAGTTTCTCAAAACCATCATACCACAGGGGATTTTATGTCCCCTGGGAAGAAGCATTCCCTCAGAAATGAATATTTACAAAAATTGGTGCTGAGGTCACCGGAGACAAATAAAACCCAATGAATACAAAATAAACCAAAACTGAATCTAAAGCAGAAACAKAATGTTGTTTGAAGGTTATTAAACTGAGCTACTGAAGATGCTTGCACTGGATAGAGTCAGGCAAACACTGACTGGGGTCTCTAGAAGTATCCACCACATGCAGAGAGCAGCCTTGGAGAAGCATTCTTGCTGTAGCCATACAGGAGGGGCACTGACAGCTCAATATTTTAATAGATATGCTGGAACAGGATTTGAATACATTTWGTCACTTTTAACTAGGGATGTGTGATATTTCTGTAATGTGTCTTTCCAACTAGCATAGACTGTTGAATATGTGCTTTGCTCAGGATTTCATCAGGCTAGCTGTGAATTTTTTCTACCCATATATTTAATGTTCTTTTGACATATATTTATCTGTTTCCTCAGGTCTCAGGTTTATCTGTTCCAGGTGCCCGTGGGTTTCTAGTGCAACAAAGATATTTTGTTAAAAGATTTCTAGCCCTATATGTTAAAATGCTTGGTTTATCTTACTCATTTTAAGTCTGGAAGATTATTTTTTAACAWGAATTATAATCTTCAAGGTGTTAGCATCAAACAGTGCTTTCAACAGGAAAAGAGAAAGAATTTACCTTTGGTTATTTCATTCAGGAAGAGCAAAGCTTCTGGGGTCATAGCATACTTTTTTTTTTTTTCCCCTCATAAAAGCAAARAAGATCTCAGTGACTGGTAGATAGGGTGAAGGAATGGGAAAAGAGACATTAACAAGGAAATCTAAACTGCAGTTCAATGAGAGCACTCTGAAAAACTACTCAGCTAAAATTAAAGTTCCTAGGGAAATTGATGCATAGAAAACATAAGTGTTCAGAGTTGTTTCAACCTGAAGTACAGCATGCAGTTTAAATTATGAGCCTACCTCAGACTTAATAAGAATCTCCAAGTGAGCAAAAGTATTATGAAAAAAATGAAAACAAATTCTGATTACTTATATTCATCTTTCGTGTTTTCTGTTTGTTTTTCAGGTGAAACACATTATTTGAAACTGATATAAGGATGACCCAGAACTCTTGTTTTTTTAATAAAGATATAAGTAAAGAGTTGAGAGTAGTTTTCTTTGTTCCCCTTCAGAATAGCTACACATGAAGTTGGAAGCTTCTCTACTAATTCCTCTTGTTATAAATATGGTGAGCCAAATCGTAATAATAAAAAAAATAAAATTTATTTTCATGTATCAGTGAGTACAGAAACAATTAAAACCAAAGCCACAATAAAGAACATTTTGATCGAATTGGGGGTGAAATGTGAGACAGGTCCGCACCGTGTCTCTCCTTCGTTTGCCCCCAAATCCCAGCACCGAGTTCCGTTTTTATACTTTTTATTTTCCCTGGGGCAGGATTTTTCTTTGTCCAGTGGTTCGGGTGTTGATATTCATTGGCCCCTTTTGGGATTCTTATTCTCTCTGAGTGGGCTTTCAGAGGGACACAAAGATGTCTGGATGTCCATTGTAGATCATATTTGAAAAACCCTGAGTGGGTTTTTCAAGCAAACAGAGGGAGATGTTCATTGCAGATTCACTTCATCTCTGAGCAGTTGTCTCAACCATCAAGCCTGTTGGTTCGGCTGAGCTACATCATTCAAGTGCTGATGGCTTCAAATCTCTCCCCATCCTGCCCCTCCTCTTTTCTCCCCCTGTGGTTCCTGAATGGAATGTGTCTCTTCCTGCCTGTAAATCCTTTATTTCTTAGGCACAAATAATATACATTGGTCATTTACAACACTCTAAATACTGATTTAATTCCCATAAAAATACCTTAGACACTTTCCCACTTAAATTCTTATTTCTAAAGATGAGGCTGGCATTTCAAGACACCAAGTGATAAGGTAAGGGGACACAATATGGACAGCAAGTTAAAACTTTATTATGGATGGCCTCTTGTCTGATTTAACAGAAATGCTAGTGATAACAATGTCTCCTTTTTGGAAGAGAATGATTTAAAGAAAAATTCTTGTTATGAAAAGGAATGTAGCATGGGGAATAATGGGAAACCAAATTCCTTGAGTGAAAGCCCTGGCCTCATTCTGATTCAATTGTTGAGGGGAAAAAAAAAGCTTAAGAATTTAAAAATARCATCAAGAACTCTGTAAATACTTTCCAAGAATCAATCTTTATATTWCTTGTGTGGGAAAGCAAGAATATCAACTAGTAATACTGCTGAGGACATTGTGCAATTTTTCCCTTTTTAGGCCAAAAATCCTGAGTTAGTGGCTAGCCAAAAATAGTGATTTTTGCAGATTGTTTTTATTAGAAGCTGAAAATCATGACGGTAAGGTCAGGGGACCTAGATAAGTAGACCTACTAAGGGAGGAATAAAAAAAGCAAGAGAATCATTCTTTACCTTGCTTTGGTAAACATGCTCCCCCCAGGTTCCATACTTTRGCATTTCTCTCAGTGATTTTGTGCTGTGGTGGAGACTACTCCTCTTTTCTTACCAGATTTATCTCTCTGTTTTTCATTATCCTGTCTCCCCTTTTCACACTCTCTCCTAAAGCTATTTTCAGCACAGTCTCCATAACTCATCATATAATTTTTCAAGCATCTTTGCATATCATTTTGGGATGGCAACTTTGTCAATTAAGCCTAGTAATGTGTATAGGAGGATGTTATATATTGCATATATAACAAAACAACATTATGCGATCCTGGCTGGTTGCCAGATGCCCACCCAGTCATYCCTAACTCCTCTTCCTCAATAGGACAGAGGTAAAAAAATAAGAAAGCTTCTGAGTTGAGACAAAGAGAGAATTTATCAATTAGTGTCACAGGCTTACGCCCCCTATACTGTGCAGTGCAGTGCAAAGGGGATGGGAAATGGGGGATTACAGTCCAGAACAAATTCTCTCAGCCAGTGAAGGCAGCAAAAAAAAAGGCATTATGAGGGCCGGGGAGTTGTGGTTTTGTTTGTTTTTTCTTTTGTTTTGTTTTTTTTGTTGTTGTTTTTTGTTTGGTTGGTGGGATTTTTTGTTTGTTTACTTTAACCAGGAGTGACTGGTTTCTTTTAACTAATTACAGTGCAGGAGTACTAGTATTTACTCACCCAGGATGATGGATTTTCAGCAAGGTGACAGATTAAGCTGAYTTTGTTGCAGACAACACGGAATGTACACCGCCAACAATGAATTCAGCCTCTTCCATTTCAATAATGTAAACACTAATTATCAGGCTCTCAGAAGAGCTAAATTGTATTTTACTGATGACCTTGTTCCTGTTTATAGACTCAGTGGCCTGGAGGCAGAAACTGTGAGAGGAGGAAAGCTGCAAGAAAGGTGGACAGAATGATAAAACAAACAAGAAGCACGACTTCCCCTGAGCTAGATGAATCTATTAACATTTGTTTCATTTCCATATGTCTTCTTAAAAAGTTTATTACAATTTCCCATAACAGCACTCTCTGCAATACTTGACATTTCGGTTGTGAGGCTCAGCTCTTGGCAGTGAATTATTGTAACCTACATCTATCCTGGTCAAGGCCTCTTCCTCTCWCCGTGACTATCCATGTTTTTCAGCAGTTGGCTTATTTTGGATACTGTCCAATCTTTTCTACCAGAAGACTTTTCACCATAGGGACACTTCCAAGGGTCTACATCTGGTGGATTTCTAATATCTGTCTTTATCTTTTTTCTTGAGAAGCAATTCTTCAGAATACTTCAAACTTTCKGAAAAATAGAGTGCTATCTTGAGGCAGGCAGAGAAAGAAATAACAGAAGTATTTTCATTGGCTTGGTCCTCTAGAGTTGGGATTCCAGGGAAAGGAAAAGGTCAACAACTGCTTACTGTCAGGTCTAGTAATTCTTCATCCTTGTATAATGGAGCTGAATATGGGGAAAATAAAATCTGCCAGTTTAACACTTCAGAGGTAAGTAAACTCCAAAGTGAAAAAGACGACTTGATCTGTCTTCTAAGAGCTTTGTGCAAGCAAACTATTAACTTACTTCTCAACTCAACCCAGCTACAGGACAACTTTGAACTGATTCTTACTAATTCATGGTTGTAGATTGTAGATAATTTGTTGAGTACTTCCTTTCCTTAGTTTATTTATCTAATTCATTCTGATGTATGAGGATGTACAGTTTTGGGCCTCTCAGTTCAAGAAAGACATTGAGGCATTAGAATGGGTTCAGAGAAGGACAATGAAGCTGGTGAAGAGTCTAGAGAGTAAGTTTTATGAAGAGCAGCTGAGGGAGCWGAGCGTGTTTAGCCTGGTGAAGAGGAGCCTCAGGGGTGACCTTTTAACTCTACAACTCTCTGAAATGAGGTRTTAACAAGGTGGGGGAGTCTTTTCTCCCAGGCAGT
>QVAJ01000059.1:2026446-2049471 GCA_003546035.1 Mixornis gularis | reverse complement strand
ATTTGAGGATGGTGATTGTAACCCAAGAGACGTGGAGAAAAAAGAAGGTACTCCCCAGCGCTCAGCATARCACAGAAAGTTCTCCTCCTGCTCCTGCTATTAAAGCTTTATGCCTAAGGGACTATCACAAATGACTGCATACAAAGTCATGAACCTTGGGAAACAACAAGAACTTAGAAGTCTGTGAACTGTTGCAGAGATATTATCTTACTGAGATTAAAAAGAGATGATGGAACAGCACCATCCCCTGGACTCAAGTTTCACAAGGAGAGGCTTAGATTGCATTTCGGGAAAAAAGCCTTCACAGAAAGAGTTTTCAAGCATTAAAAGAGTCTACCCAGGGAAGCAGTTGAGTCATCATCCCTAGAGTTTGTTATATAACAGAAGTGAAAATGTGGCACTTTGGGATATAGTTTAGTGGTGGATGTGAGAGTGCTGGGTTAACAGTTGGACTTGATGATCTTAAAGGTCTTTCCCAAGCTAAATATTTCTATAATTCCATGAATGGAGATTTCTGTAGTTTGATTCAGGYTCTTTAGGAAAGATAGAGAATATAGGATGGAAAGGTTATACTCTAGGCAAAGGATGGGTTTGAATGTGTGCAAACAAGTGAAGAGGCAGCTGAGATTTATTGCTAAGGATCAAAAAGCAGATAAAAACAGCAGATATTGTGGCAAGTGTTATGGATTGAGAAGGAAGTAGAAAAACCTCATTACAGCTGGAGCCTCCTAAYTACAGGCATTGGAACTAGTGAGGGACTTTAACTACATTGCTAATGTTTGAAAGGGCAACATGGTAGTATGATTCAAATTTCTGAAGTATGTTGATGAAATTGGTGWTCAATGAGCCAACTGTTCCCTGCTGGTTACTATGAATTAGAAAGAACAGCCAGACCTGTGAAGGCTGAATTCAGCATTGGCAGAAGATACTTCAAGACTGTGAAGTTTAAAACCCTGAGAGAAGTGATCAAGACTAATAGTAGAATTATAGCCCTGGAACTGAAGAGAACAGATATTGGCTTGTTAAGAATCTGCTTGGCAGAATCCTGTAGAAGACTGCCCTGAAGGGCAAAGAGGCCCAGGAGAACTTCTTAATAGTCAAACTGACCTCCTGACGCATRAGAACAATCTGTTTCAACTTGCAGAGAGTTACAGTCATGGCAGAAGGCCAGCAKTGATGAACAAAAAGCTCCTGACTGAGCTCAAATACAAAGAAAAATATGCATAAGGTAGAAGGAGGGATGACTCCTTTACCAAGGAGTAAAACAGACAGTTCCTGAGCATATAGAATTCGAGTAAGGAAAGACAAATCTCTGAGTTTTAGCTCACATAGGACGTGAAGGACAGTGAGGGTTTCTATATTTGCACTGTAAGCAAATGGAAAGATAAGGAAAACGTAGTCCCACTGCTCACTGGAGTCAGACACYCAGTGACAAAATATAAGACAAGACTGATACATTCGATGTGGAGTTTTTCCCTTATTTTTACTGGTAAGTTTGGGCCTAGAGTCCTTGGGACTAGAGACAGAACCTGTGAGAGAAAAGCATTTAATCACAGTGGGGGAAGCAAAAGCTAGAAATTTTTTGAAGAAATTTCTCAAAAAGAAACGCATAGGATCAGATGGGATATACCTGAGGGTGTAGATGAATCTGATCAATGTCCATTGTAAGATCACTCTCAATTGACTTTGAAAGGTCATGGCAATCAGAGGAGGTTCCTGATGACCGCTTGTAGATCCCATGTCTATCTTCAACAAAGTCTAAAAAGAGGATCCAGGGAATTGCAGACTGGACAGCTTCATCCCCATTCCTGGAAACAGAATGAAATAAATCCTCTGTGAAGCCAGAGGTGTATGAAATGAAAAGACACAGGAGAAGTCACAATCCAGCACAGGAACAATTGTGGACAATGGGAATGATTTAACAAGGACAACGTGTGTCTGAACAGCCTAATAGTTTTGATACAGCTAGTTGGTGGAAACAACAGTTAGAGGAAAAACAGTSTATGTGGATAACTGAAGCCAGTTACTAGCAGCAGTCTTCCTTGATTGGTCTACCAAAGAATCAACACTGCCAGGGCCTTTATTCAATTTAAATTAAAATTTTGTAATATATTTATAAATTTGAACGAAGATACAAAACAAATAAATATTTATACATTAAATATGCATGGCAGCTTGCAAAAATGTAAGTATTACTAGAATTCTCTGCTGCTCATACAATGCCATTTTTACTTGCAACTCCATAATCTGTGGCAATGGAATAGGCTTTGCCAGCAAAAAAACCCTTTCATCTTATGGTAGGTCTGTTAGATGAATTTTATTTAGCCATTATAGTCAGTTAGAGGCATTCCTTATTCCAGTTCCTAAAAATRTAAATTGAATGAACCTAAATTTAGTGCAAATCATTTTATAATTTGATATTTTAAWCCACTCTAATTTACAAAGAAGTCCCCAAGTGGAAAATTTAGCAACAGCAGAATCAAGATTTTTTCCGCTATCTGAAGAGACTGAGGAGTCAGGATTTCATCTCTCCCCTCACCTTTGCTAAGACTCTGTTATTATGCTGTCTATACTTTCTAATTAGATCTGTTCTTATTCTTGGATAGAGTGCTCAGCAACATGATCTAGTAAGGTACATCCCTGCCCATGGCAAAGGRGTTGTAATTAGATGATCTTTAAGGCCCCTTACAACCCAAACCATTCTATGATTCCGTGAYTCTATGATTTCTATTGGCTATTGATAATAAAGGTTACAATTAATTATTTTGAAATGTAGCCTTTCTATGTAAATATTTATATACACTTATCATTTATTAAAAACTTATTGTAGCCGTGACAGAATACTGTGGCAGAAATACACAAATTTTTTTTTAAAAAAGAATAGTCTATTAAAGTATATTTAAGTATAGAAGAAATGCCCGATGAAGTAAAAAATCAGGAACAAGTATATTAACTAAAATTCTAGTCATTTTTGAATGCACTGAGTCATTAATACCTACCCATGTGAGACAGTGAGGAAGTTTATAGGAGAAGAGAAACTCACCAGTCAGTTTTATGAGACTCACTTGTAGCTTCATTCAGAAGTTACTAATTGCTTCTCATTTTAAAATGTCATTCCTTTTGAAATCAAATTTTCACAATCTTTTATCCATTTTTTTTATTTCTATAATGTAAAATCAGGGACAACTGTCAAACTACTTTTAGAGTAACTAAAATGGTAGTTATCTTTATGCCTGCTWATCTATCTGCAGGTGATTAATTACTCTTCTGAACTTTTAGATCTTTCTATGTCTCTCATTAACAGGCCCTCAGATACTGCATCTAGGAGAGAMCATCAGGTTCTAATTTGCCTCTTGCATAGAATAAACTATATTATGTGACCAATTTATTTTGTCATTGAATCTTCTAATATGTTCTTGGATAAAACACTTCTTTCTGAAAGAAACCAAACTGACTTGAAAGTGCCAAAAATCCTCTACTTTCTCTCATAATTTGCTATAATGACCAGTCCCTCACTCTGCTAAAAAAAAAATGTTTTCTACCTCACAATGAGATTGGGCATCAAAAGAATGTTATCTATTCCTCTTCATGCATTTGATCTTCTTTTACTCTCCCTGGGAAAAACTTAATTAATATTGCAAAAATGTGAAGGTCAAACCTTCATTTATAAATGATATTTAAAAGTCAGTGTAATTGGCAGCATCTTGCAGAGTGCCAGGTGGACTTCCTTTTGCGTTATCTAGAGAAGAAAATTTCATCCCACATACTTCTATCACTGATGTAAGGGGGTTTTCTGCATTAGTTTTAACTCTGTAACCTACTTTACATCTTCCAGGATGTAAAATATCATGCAAATAGCAGATTTTTACTGGTTTCCTTAGTAAATCTTCAGTACACTGCATGTCACCATCTTAAGAGAAAAAATCTGATTGGAGGGTGAAAACTCAGATTGCAATGACAATATTAAAATAATTATAGTTTGAGAGCTTTGTCACTACATAATGCAGTTTCATTGTGAAAGGAAGCTTCCACTTCTTTTTGATGGACATGTCCCCTTTGGTAAAATTGCATCACTTCAGATCTATTAAGCAGCCAGGGACAGAGTCCTGACAGGCGTTTTCTTCTGCACCTGCAGAGAAGTCAGCCAGTAGAATGGCCAGGGTAAGATTAATTACTTTAAATTAGCTTCATTTTACATTCCTTTATAGGCAGTTCTCTTCCCACTCAATGATATATGTTTGTTTTCAAATTTTCTTTGAAAGACAAAGACCCACAGGTTTTTGTTGAGTTAATCCATTAGGAAATGACATCTTAGGGCTTAACTTTGAACCTGTAACACTGTGCAAAATGTTGAAAAGCAAGTGCAAATTGACATCTATATGCTTTTACTCCCTTCATCTGCAATATTAATCACCTCATACTTTCCAAAAAGTCATTTTTGTGTATTCTTCCTAACAACATCATTCTCTTGAGTCATGGGCTCCCAAATAAATGTCACCTCTTCTTGAAACACCTGCCACTGAGAACACGTTCAAGCTGTTATGCTGCTTCTTGTTGGCCTGCAAAGATATTTATTGCAACTGACCCTGGTTTATCTCCCTTTTTAGGAATTATAACTTTTCTTCTTCACATAACTTTTCACTGATATTAAAAAAAAAAAATCACATTTGTTTTAGATGCCTGCAATTAGGTGGAGATCACTAGATTTATCAATGAATTTAATTGCTCAAATTAAATGTCAGAATAAATACAGAAAAACTACCTTCTCCTTTTTGCCAGAGGTAAGATGATAATATACTGGTGATTGTGAAAAAGCTTTTTTTTKGGGAGGGGGAAGGTAGACTTTAAGTAAAATACTTTGATGTTCCACACAAATTTAATGTTAGAAACAAAATAAAAGTAAATACTACAGCATAAACTCTCTGGATTAGCTCGGATCAAATGGTATCTTTGGCTCCTGAGACAGACAACATTAACAAATTGTTTTCTTGTCTTGTTTGCTTTGAAAAGAAAGTCACTGTAAAAGAAATATAACAGGATAAACCTGATCAAAGACATAGATAAAAAGTGAAAATGCACCCACTTGCAGGTATTCCATCCTGTGAAAGACTGGACCTTCACAAGTATGTTAACATCTGAAAATTCTTCACTCAACTTCAGGAAAAAATGCATCTTTACAAAAGTTTGTTCTCTCCTTTACTAGTAAATGTTACCAGTAAAACAGTAAGTAAATTACCAGCTACTTGACGGCTCATTACAAATCAGCACAGTGGTATGCCTGTGGGGTTAGAAAACCATAAACACGACTCTGCACRTGATCTATTTCCTTCTCTACTTCATTCCCTCTATTCCTTCTTCCTGCCTTCCTTCRTATTTTCTCTTCCATTTAAATGAAAGGTTTCTGAGTTTTAAGGAGTAATAATTCACTTAATGACTTCAGCAAATSAGAATCTTTGCAAACCAATATATTTCCATCACAAATACTTACATCCCTAATGTCAGCTTTTGATAGATGTTGATGAAGAGGACAGGATAGTAGGTGTAGCCCTTGGCAGGGGCTGAGAAAGCAGAATCAGTAGTAAAGCCATTTTTAAGTTACAGAGATTTTGAACGATTACTGTCATACTCCCTTTTCAAAAATCCCAACAAACAAAAAGCTGCTCACAATACRGTAATGTATTGAAAGGATAGGAACCTAGCCAAAAACATTTGATTTATTATTAGTAAAGTTTTAGGCTATTTGGAATTTTTTCTGTATCTACTTTCCATCTAGATTGCGTGAGAAAATTATGAAAATGCAGAGARCTTTACTAAAGCCCACAAAGAAATCAGGTTTTGGAAGAGGATTTTACTTTGTCTTATCTAGTTACAYTTAGCACCTGCTCAATGTTTTTAAGATTCTGGGAACATTCATCTTCTCCTGAAAGGAGCTCATCTATTTGCTCACTGGCTTCAGTTCCAGATGCTAATGCTAGATGGATTTAAAGTATCTACTCAGTTCTGTTCCATGATCAACCTCTTCATCAGTACAGTAGTTGGAAATGAGGCTGGGAGATGAATAAGTATTTTGCTTAAGTRACTAATTTGTGTGTAGTTCTGCCTAATATGTAACATGTAGCTAATTTGTATAAATCTTTCTCTTTTAAACAGTATACTTGGATATTTTAAGGCAAAATACATAAATATTARGATCTGCCTGTGAGGCTTCTGCACTTTCAATAACTTACTTCCAAAAGCTGCTGCAATGACCACAGAAAGCTAATGTTTTTGTTTGAGAAAATTTAACAATAGTACTTTGTACATCTTATGCATGACATATGCAGTTTTGTATGTGCGTATATGGATACACAGCAAAGCACAAGAATAATATTTTGGAGAATGAGTTACTGAAATTTGCTGATGTACTGTGCATTCCGTGTTTAGCATTATCTGATTTAGGTTAGTGAGAAAGTTGAAGAAGTGAAAATGCACTGAATTCCAATGAAACACATTGCTTTACCTCAGACCTGGCACAGTTCAGCTCCACAAAATTATACATCAGGTTCTATCGATAATCTTCTTTCTGTCTTTGGACTTTGGTGATTAATGCTTTTTGTACTTCACTGCATAAATAAAAAAATTTAAAAAACCCCAAATTAACAGAATAGCTAGATGCTTGTCCTACTCTGAGTAGGAGTTCAAGTGACTTATTTGAAAATTATATCAGAGAAGACACTCTGAAAAGAACCCATCCTTTCTCTGGCTACTTCTTCACAACCAAATTAGTCCTGAACTTTCTTTCTTTTAAATATCTTATTTTAAAAGCACAAATCAACTAGCACATTCAAAAAAAAACTTTTACGGCATTAAATCCTACCAAAAGTGGGTAAATTTCCCGAAAAAAATCAGAAGGCTCTAAACAGTGTTATATCAGTTAGGCAAAGTCATCTCAAAACACCTCTCTTTTTGTTTCCAAAATATTCTCGGAGTTTCCTTCTTCATCCAGGTATTGTGCAGTGATGTACCAGAAAGGCACAGTACGTTGCAGATAGCAAGAGTTTGTGCTAAGTGCTACCTTTCTCAGTATTTTAAGCAGCCTTAAACAAGATTCTCCAAGTAGTGTCTGTGTAACCAAAATTGAAAAGAACACTAGATAAATTTAAAGGTATTAAATCAGGCAAATAGATTTACAAAGAACAGGAGCCAGTGGGTTGGATCATTTTATATGAGATGTCTGGATTATGTTGACAATCTAATAATGTGCCTGAGTAGCTAAAGGCTGATACAGGCCTGCAGGAGCCGGTAATGTGGCTGTAACATCTTATAACATTAAGGACATCATGGAGATAAATGAGACTAATGTAGTCTGAAAATGAACACCTCCCTTGGTYTAAAAAATAAGTTAACTATAAAAAACAAATATTGTGCATTTACCATTTATATCTAGAATCTTGAGTGCAATTTATACATATTGCTGTATATTTGTCACTGAGAAAATATTACAGTAAAATATTCATGGTTTCTTTGCAAGGCAAAAAATATAATTAGCAGAGGTGGAAAGCACCATTTTCCCTTGTTATCCAACCATAGCTATTACTTTAAGCAGAATCATAAAAGTGACATTATATGGCAGAAGTAATGAAGTGTGGGTGGAAAATCAGCTGAGTTGACATGTAAAATGAGACACTTCAGGACTGTCTGTGCTTGTAAATGAAATGCAGTCAAAATATTGCTCTATGTGGAATCTCATCAAGAAACTGAAAAACTTATTTTATCCAATTTGGGGCTGTAACATTTATTAAACTCGAACAATTATTATTAAATATTGCCAATTTTTTCTCTGGTTTTTTTCCCCATTAGTAGAGGGGCTTAATTCCAACAAAATATTTGCTACAAATAACTCACAGATTTATTTATGGTATAGCATTTTTTATTATGATTTCCACCAACAAAACATATAACTTATATTTTGTCAGGATTTTGTATGCATGCTAGAAACTAGCTAATAATTTAAAGGTTATTTACATTGTCTCATTTATCCCTTTTAAATATAATGCCACRTCATATGAGTAATATTTGTTTTCAGAACCTCTGCTACTATGCCTCATTAGCAAAAATAACAGGAAGGAGACATGAATTAAAGAAGCATAAAATACAGAAGCAGAGCTTGAAAATTATCACCTGTTCAGGGAAAACAATCTTGAACATACACACCATCCCAGCACCGCAGAAGAGCTGAGGCTAGAAGTACCTCCAGAGGTCATCTAGTCCAATCTCCTGTCTAGAATAAGATCAGTCATTCACAGGAGGCTGCTCAGGGCTCATGTCCAGTTGGGCTGTGAATATCTGTTAGGATGGAGATTCCACAACTTCTTTAGTTGCTCCAGTGTTTGACCACCATCACMGCAAAAAAGGTTGGTTTGGTGGTTGTTTTCTTCTTATGTTTAAACAAAAGTTCTTGTATTTAAGTTCCTGTCTGTTGTCTCTCATCCTGTAATTGAATAATGTAAAAAGAGTTTGGTGCCATTTTCTTTATTCCCTGTAAGCTCCAGTAATAATATGTTTGTTTTCATACCTATATTCTTCATATTTCAGCAGCCACCAGGTTGAGGCACAAAGACRGATCAGGAAAACAGGGGGGAAATAGTAGCTCAATTATTCAGATTAAAAAAAAAAAGAATAGTGAGAGTCAAATACTGTCTGAAGTTAAACAGCCTCTCCTTTGCTTATTAGCTTTTTTACCCCGCAGCATCTTTGGAAATGTGACAGGCTAAGGAAGAAAGAACTCCTCTATTTCCCTTTCCATCAGTTACCYTTGCATATTGTATTGTTTTACTAGCTGTCCCAATGAAGTCAGGAAGTACCAGGCCTTGTGGCAAGTCATCTCCCTATTATCTAACATTACACTCTACWTGATTTCCATTGGGTACACTGGTACACAAATTACATCCGAAATGCTTGTGTGTGTGTGTCTGTCTGTCTGTCTGTCTGTATGTGTGATTACTAAACCAAGCAGGAGTGGAGTCAGTGTGGCACTCAAGACGTGCCTATATTTGCCATTCTTGTAAAAAATATAATAAAATCATTGGGCTGAAATGAATGCTAAAAAAAGAAATAATGAGATAGGTAGCACTGGGAAGACAGTTATTTCTGCTGAAGCTTGTAGTTGTCTTCCATATCATGTTTTATTGCTATAGAACAAAATAAAGAAAAAGGAAAGAATAAAAAAGGCAAAACACACATAGAAAGATCCATCAACAAAGACTAAAAGTGGCAAATTTGTGTGAACTTAGTATGATGAGTATTCAGCTGAGGAAAAGGGAATTACACACTGGTATACCAACATGTTCCTTTTCCAGCAGTCTGAAGAAAAGCAATAAATGAAGGAAATTTTATTGCATTTAAAGGAAAGTAGAAAAATCTCTARTAAAAGAAATGCAGTTTGCTTGACTGAATAAAATATTAAAAAAAAGTTATCATATCCTCCTTCTACACTTGAGTGAGATTGTATTTCTTGTTCCAGTACCAAACTGTACAACTTAAACTTGTTCATCACTTCTTTGATGAAACAATTTACCCAAATTTAGGCTGTTCTAAGGCATAAACTCCTACCAGAGGTTTATGTTACTGTTGTAAAATGCGTGGCCTTGAATTCTGTACTACAGAACTTTCACTCCATCTTTTTAATATTTTAAATAATTTCTGTTTTATCAATTATCACAAAATACATATCTCTAATGACATTGTTAGCACACACATATTTTAGGCCTCAATCTCACTGATATTTAAAATATTGAGTGTTCTAGTTAAACACAGATTGCTTTGAAACTGCATGAAATCTTTCTTCCTCTTGGTTATTTCCTTTTCCCAGCGTATCCCAGAAGCACTGAAGTTTTTTCTTTCTATAATCAGTTCCCCAACCTTTCTCTAATGCTTCCACTAAATCAGAGCTTCCCCAGTTTCACTTCCCTTGTGACACCCTCTTATTTGAATCTATGCAAATTTGGAGAGAATATTTCCCTCCTATTACATTCAGCACTTTTTCTACTAGTAACATTTCTTCTGGAATATGCATCTTTAGAAGCTAAAGTCTACCATAATAGGAGGGCTCTCAGGGCTATTAGTATTTCTCATATTTCAGTTTTCTGTCACAAATAGGAGTTTATAGAATATTTTTTCAACTATACTTCTTTACTATTCTTCCCTAAAGAGATTTAAAGCTGCCTTTTGTTTTATTCATGCTAAGTGCTTGGGTTTTATTAATGCCTAGATGTCATAGAATCYTAGCACTTTTACCTTCACTTCTGCCTTCTCTGAAAGGATTATTGCTACTCTATTTCATTCCTGGTTTTGTTGGGTTTTGTTCTCTTTTGGGTTTTGTTTTGGTTGGTTGGTTTTTTTGGTGGTTTTTTTTTGTTTTGTTTTGTTTTGTTTTGTTTTGTTTTTTTGTTTCTGTTTATGTTACTCCCTTAGATGTCTGATGTGACATTTACAGCTTGTAATTCATATTTCAACATTTTGTAGTCCTGGGACACAGATGAAAGAGATAATTTAGATGCTATTCYCTTTTCCCCAAGTGATTAAGATCCTAAGCCACTAAAATCTTAAATTCCCCACCCACATCTCCCTCTTTTGTTATGGTTTGGTTGAAGTCTGGTTAGTTGATGGTTTTGAATGGATCTTGTAAGTTTGTAARGCACAGTGTTCTGGTGACTATATCAGGGCAATTGTTTCACAGRATTACAGGTCAGATCCATGAAAGGTAGGAATATGTTTGTTGATTCTTCCAAGTTAAACCTAATGAATGAGAATATGACCACAGATAGAGGATAATCTAACTTTCAAYCCACTTKATTTTTTTTTTTTCCCATAGATTTCAAATTTAATAGGGGCACAGTGGCCCTCACACCTGGACAAGGATCATGCAACATGAGCTCTTGTCAAAATCTGTATCCTAAACAAACTTAAGCTGTTATACAATAATGTAAGGAGTAGAGTATAGTGTAAGGAAGATGACAATTTTAGTCCCAGTATTCTATTAGTTTGAAATGCTTAWAATGCCAGCTTGTATCTTGCCATAATACAAGAAGTTAAGCTTCTTCTGTACACAAAATTACATTAAAGTATCTTTGATAGAGGGTTATAATGGTATATATATTTAGATTATTACATGACTAAAATAATTTCGATATCAGTAGTAGTGGCATAGTGTTCCAGAAGAAAGCATACCATAGTATACTTCAGAAACCAGGACTACTTTCTTTTTCTTGATTATTTAGGGGGTTTATTTCCCATACTTTTGTACACTGATAAAGCTAAGTATAAATTTCTTAACCAAAAATTACAATACAGTCAGGTACAGATCCAGAGACCTTAAAATCTTCCTATTTAAAAGTGAGTTTCCCASCCCACACTGCATGCTGGAATTACGCCTTCAGAAGAATCCAGTCTTGAGATGGAGGGATTTACTTGGATTTCAGAATCTTAAAAACAAAAACATTGTAGACTTCCAGTTGTTTCCCCGTAAAGTGGAGAAAACTGGCTGCAAACAATAAAATATTTTGATGAAGCAAGAGCTCAGATAAGCAAATTTTATTTTATTGCTGTTCTGTATGCTGAAACCAAGTCCAGGGGTGTAAAACTGTTTAAGTATCAATGAATACTGAAGTTCAGGGATGCCAATTTCTACCAGCTTAAAATCTGGTCTGAATGAAATTATACCTTCTTGTCCATATAATGGCATATTTGGATCTTATTATGCTTCAAATAAAGGCCGCTTAATTTTTTCAATCTGCATGCATTTTTTTCCTACAAGTTATAGGGTAAACAAAATTGAGGTAAAATTTCTGAAGCCAAAGGGACTGAATATATTTGTCTCATCACAATTTGCATGTTATTGATGCATGTTCCCAAAATATASCTACTTGTTAACACTAGAAAACTGTAGGTGGAAGGCACTTCCCCCCCTTTTTAGAGCCTAAATGATGCAGCAGTGTTTGGTTGGGCAGCATGTGGGCTGGTGTTGAAATTGGGATATATTGGCCTTTCTCTGACTCTGTCTGCTTACAGAATCAACTTCTGTTTGAGCTGTYACTCTAGGGATGAAGAGGATGTTGCAGGCTCCCTATCTTCTYCAATTTCCATAGCAGTAGCACCGAGAAATTCCCCCAAGCAAGAACAGCTGTGCTGCTAGAAGCTGCATAAACAAACCTCTGAGTAAGACTGCTCTGTGTTCCATACAAGTTGAAGGGAAGCTGAATGGCAGAACAGTATGGCACTGTTCGCCTCTAAGTGGCAACAGAAAGGTGCAGCATGACTAAATAAAAAAATGTTTAACAACAGACTCTTTCAGCCACCTTTCTACCTCAGCAAGGCATCAGGGTTTTGCAGTCACTGTGGCAGAGATAATAAACTGGTTAATCCACATTGTTTGCATGTGGTGTCTGAGCAGAGAGGATTTCCTTGGGAACAGTTTTTCAGTTTCTTCACTGATCACTTGGCTGTGATCTAGTCTGAACTCAAAGCTCTCTTGTAGGCAGAATCATCCCTGGAGGTACAAGCATGACTCTTCTGGTGATGTCCTTCTGGTTGGAGGTAATGGCAAATATTCAGACTAGGGCCTATGTGACAGAGCCACAGCCACCCTGTAGAGCAGAGGCCATCTGAGTGCCAGCAATCCACTTCTGATTACTTTAATTACATTAAAGCTTTGTTTTTTATGTAGCAAAACAATCAATTTACTATGTATATCACTCTCTTATTCACTGTTCTGGCTTTGGGGATGAGGGACCCTTCTGGAGGAGAGAGAAAGATAGCTATTAACTGATGGCTTAAAAGGAAAAATGTAAGTGATAAGTATTCCTTGGGGAGAGGGGAGGGACAGAGGAAGAAGGTGAAAAAGGCAAGGCAGAGGAACRAAGATGCAAGATTTTGTATCAGAACTCTGTACTGCTCCTGTAATTTGCTACTCCTGCTGTGGTTCAACTGCAGGTAAAAGTTACTTTTTGATGAGGTAATTGGGTTCAGAGAACACAAAGTCATGAGCACACAATTATTTCTCATGTTCCTTTTATCTGCCTACACCCCTAGAAAAAAAGGCATCTGTCTTCAGTGTGCCATTATACATTAACTGTGCATTTTGAATGTCCCCATGGTGTTGCTGCTGCAGACTCTGAATCTTCCTGACCACAGGCAAACAAGAAGCATTTCCTCTGGGAGGATGTGGAGTGCCAGTGGGAAGTCTTTACAACTATGTAGATTAAAAGAAGTTGTAGATTAAACATCGGGCTCAAACTGAGCAGAAGTGACTGGTTCCTCTCACCTGAGGAACTTTGCTACTGAAGTAGCAAAAACTGCTCCTGGGCCCACACTGACTGCTCCCTGGCTCTCAAACCCTGGGAAATGCAGCTTTTATGAGGACTTGCAATTATCTTTTGGGGCCTGGAGTGAGCATTCTAATACAGGTATCTCAAAGAGCCGAATTCATATSTGGTCCTTCCATTATCAAGTGTGGCTTTGTCATTAAGGTTCTCCTTGAAAAAATACTTAATAACTTTGCTTTCCTAGCCACACAGTCTGTTAAGACTTAAAAACTAGTAGTGCATTTACTCATTTTAGCTGTTTTTAAACTAAAAACAGAGCGGTTCTACATTGTCAAGACTATGAATGGTCAAAGTGCATTACCCCAAGTCAGTTTTGATTTCTTTGTCCTCTAATAAATGACACGGTTTTATGAGTGCCTTGATTTAAAAACTTTTCTAAAACATATCTTTACTATTAATGTAAGACAGTTTTTTAAAATAAAAATCTTTGGGGCTTTGTGGCCAAGTCAAAATGTGGTGTACAGGCAGGGGAGATTACTTAGAGATATCTATTATCTGCAGAAAATATCTGTCTTTGACTGAAACATGTAATCATCAAATAATACTTCTGGTTTATACCTTTTCATTGTGCTGAGAAAATGTGTTGCAGGAAGAAATAAATGCAAAAGCAAGTATAAAGAGAGTAACTCTGTATATGCTGAATAGTCTTTCCATCATTATTCTGATGAGCATGGAGTCCATCCACATGGATTTTTGAAAGTTCTTCTGCTAAAGCGCTGTAGGATGCAATTTAACAGTGTAAACTGCTTTCATCCCTCAGCCTATATCAAATAAAAGGTTATGAGATTAATGATGTCTCATATCTCTCCCCATGGAAGAATGGCTGCCTGCAAAATGAAGTTGCCTCATCTTGCAAAGGAAAAGAGGAAGGGTTGTATGTGTCTTTTTTTTTTCCCTAGAGAAGAAACAAGATTGCTATTGCCAGTTCAGGAACATGAAGCCTGAAATTATTTTAAAATGGCAAAGTTCTTACTTTTCAATATGCTATAAAAGTATTTTTTCTGAAAAGTCTCCATGACAGGCAGTATCACTTGTAATGATGGATGACTTCACTCAAAATGTGGTAAAGCACTTGCAGAGGTTGCCCAGAGAAGCTGTGGATGCCCCATCCCTGGAAGTGTTGAAGGTCAACTTGAATGGGGCCCTGGCAACCTGATCCAGTGGRTGACACCCCTACCCCTACAGGATAACTGGATGATCTTTCTAAGGTGCTTTCTGACCTAAGAATTCTATGATTTTATGATTTCATGAAATCTAAAGAATATGGGGCAGAAAAAAAATTAACATTCAGTCCAAACACTTCTAGACTGATATCTCCTAATTTATGTTATCTTTCAGCCTTATGGCAGTTACATAATTAATCATTATTTATTTTTTCTACTGTGTGTCAAGAAAGTTCTAATTTTGTTTCGTAATTAATCACTTCATATGGACATAGAGGTTAATAATTCTTAAGAAATTAAGACTGAAAAGATTAACAAAAGCAATGCAAAATGACACTCCTATCACATTTTTGAAGGGATCTCAGGATTAAGTTAAAAAATAAAAAACAAAAAAAAAATGATGATAGCTGAATGTGAGTTTTGCAGACCAATGAAATTATTAATGCAACACGTTGGTGAATGAAATAAACAAAAAGATATGACAGATAATTCAGTAACAAAATATGTGTTAATATATACCACTGTATTCATAAATTTTAATAGAACTATTTATCACAGCAAGAATTGTTAAGGAATTCTGTAGGCTTTCTGCCACTGTGGTAAGATGAATGATGAATCTGATGCAATGCAGGGTTTTTTAATAATTTATTGGGTCATGAGTTATGGTTTTATTCAATTGAATATTATTAGATGGGTTTGCCCCAGGCAGTGAGCATGGTATATGAAAAGGAAAAATAGATTAAGCAAACACTCGATGAGTTTAATCATTTCAAASAGGGCAGAGGATAAAGGCACTGACAGATTTGTCATTAATTCAGCAGATGTTTTTACCTGCACACAACATAATCACAAGATGAGAGTTGTCAGTGAAGCCCTGAAAGTATGATGATAATAATTAATAGTCTGCATAATCTATTATTTTCACACAATTGATTTATTTTCTCTGTGAAAAACAACAAGGGATTGAACAGAGGGTAGAAGGTCTTTTCAGGAATGGTGATATAAGATTATTTTTCTTCATCCCAAATCCTTATATCTATTTTTGATAAAATAGTGCCATTCAGCACAATGAGAGCTGGTGGTGATTTTTCTCCTGATGGAGAATGGAATGAATCATCATTGCTGCACTTTGTCCACATTTTAATGATGTCTCACCACAGAGACTATCCATCAAATTTTTATCAAGAACCATTATCACTGGCTTTCCACTCAAAGCCTTACCTGTAAGATGCAAACAAGTCCATTTTTCTATAAAAAATACTAAATTTCTTTGAGAAGAGAGAGGGGACCTGAACTATAGTAGAATAAGATGTATTCCTTCTGTGCAGTTCAAATAAGTATAGGCAGAGGTCAAGGTGATAAAATACTGATCTTGACACCTGCAAACTTTAGATTTATTAATCACTTTATTATTATGATATTACTCTTGACTTATCACAGAACTGCTTTTCCAACATCATATGAAAGAGCCATGTCTCCATTACATAATTTGCTGTTTTTCTTGATCATTGCCCCAGTCATATAAATGCTGAGCATTTTCATCTCTTTCATTTGTAGCTATAATTACTCAACACTTAATTATATTTTTTTAAAATATATATCTGAAAGGGCTTTTCAAGAAAGAAACAAACATGTATGAGCAACACTCTGCCTTTCACAATTAATCTGGGGCTATGTAGGTAGTGTTTGACAAAACCAAAGTTGACATTAAACTCTCTTAGTCAAYGCCCAGTTACCAAAACTGCAAATTACCCTATTTTTTTTTTCTCAGTTTCTTGTGGGAAGTTCCAACAGCCGTGCTAATGCATCACGTTGTGCACATCTGACATTTCCTGAATAGTGATTCATTCCATGCCTTTCAACACAGCATCCAGACCCCCTGAGTAGATCACAGAAATAGAAATTCTGGGGACCAGTACATAGGAACTGAATCACATTTATGACAGGGGAAAAAATGTCAGTTSCTTTCCTCAGCCAGAAAATTATACTTCTTTTTCTGTTAAAGAGTTTCATTGATGAAACTCCAATCATGATTAAGTAYTTTGTTCTTAAGCAAGGAGAAGCAGGAGGTTGTTATTAGGTCACCTAGAGTTAACCTTTCCATGTGTTTGATATTTTGCAGATACCAGTTTCAAAAGCTACTTTTTCTATGAGTCATGTTCATAGCCTATGAGGTAGGAATATTTTTGCTTTCAAATTTTGCTTTATTGAATGTTTTAATGACTTTTTCTCCTCAGAATGGTCAAAGTAATATAAAAATACTAACTAATTTAATCTTCCTCTTTCATCAGAGTAGGTGATAGCCTAGASAGCTCTGTGATGTAGTGTTTAAGTCTCTGAGTCGTTAAACTRCAGCCTGCCTTTCTTTCTCAAGTGCTGTAATAAAAATGGCAAGGAATTTGCAGACAGAAGATATGTGAGTCACAGGAAAAGACAGCTTCACTGTGTTATCCAGTCAGAATGGATGCAAGGTTTCCATACCCTGAACCTCAGAATTGTTAATGAACATTTCAAGAGCAGGTTAGCTACTTAATGACTCCATAGATCACATCTGCCATTCCACATCAATGGCAGCTGCTGCAAGGCTCTACGACTATTAAGAAAGGAACCACACCTGCCAAAATGAGAAGAAAAAGTCAGTGTTTGCCTGGATTAAAGTAGCTCTGTGGATAGATGTATACTTTTAAGCTGTTGGAGAATATATAAAATAAAAATGAAAATAGTAACAACAACAATGGTATTACTAGTCATGATGTTATAGAAATGTTTTATTCAAAACTTAAAACTTTTCTTATTTTCTCTCCTGGTGTTTCCTTTGCTGCTTTTATTTTCCCTTAAAAGCTGATTTCCAGAATAACTCTTTGATATCAGTATATATATCTTCTAATTTTTTCAAGTATTTGATAATATTTTTATTTCATAATAAACCACACAAACATTCATCTTCAGTCTATTACCTTTTTGTGTGAATATGTTATTTTAAATATACTCTTTTTTTGGCTAAAGAAGGAGGGAGGGGAAAAGTACAAAAATGCCTGGAGCTAGTAAACGGGGGAGTTAGGACAGAATTCAATGTGGCAGTTTAAGTTTGCTGCTGCTGTGCATACAATGTAAAATCATCATTAATGTTATTCRGTAAGGAGACTTGCATAAAGTAATTAAATGAACCCTAAGGATACCTGTCAAACTGTCATATACTCACTAGCAAGGAAGTCACCAAGTAAAGCTGTCAGTCAGAGTCTGACATTCTGAAATCCTTCAAAAAGTGTTAAGCATTCAAAACTCTGCTAGTAATAAACCTGGCAACAGTAAGATAAGCTAGCCTGCCACAGCCTCAGGGTTCTTTTGCAAATGACACTGCGATATGACTCACTACCCCTACGTTGGAAAGAATGTAGTTCATTTTTTTGTTTGTTCAAGGAAGAATCAAAGACATGCTTTACTCTTCCCTGCAGCAAGTGTGAGTATTTTCCAATTTGTAAATAAAGAGAATATTGGCTTTTGGTGAACTGCAGTGCATATTGACCAGTCTGCGTAAATCAACTTAGGCGACATATAAACTGTGGTAATTTGCATCAGATAAAGATTTATCTGACACTTTTCTTTTTTTCTCTCTTCTGAACAAATAAATGTATAAACATAACAGCTATATGAGACAGTTTAGCCATTGATGCTGAAAGCTCAATTTCAGTAAACCAAGTCCTCACTGGAATTAAGGTCACTTGTAGTAATTACTTTRAACAGAGAGCTAGTAATGATCAGAAAATGGTCATTGCCTAATCTAGCATATTATCMCTGTCGTTTCCAAAGTGCCTATTTACAACAGTATCTTTGTGCCAACTGTGTAATTTAGAATCATTAAATGCATACAAAACACTTCTTGCTCTTTCCTGTTCCACTAAGTAGAGTTTAGATTTTTTTGTTTTCTATTTCCAGCTTTGCTTTCTTGTCTTTCATCGCTCTTATACCTTCCTTTTTTTTCTTTACTTTCTCTTTTCTTTTTGCCATGTCATCTTTTCCTTTTTCCTTTTTCCTTTTTCCTTTTTCCTTTTTCCTTTTTCCTTTTTCCTTTTTCCTTTTCCCTTTTTCCTTTTTCCTTTTTCCTTTTTCTTTCCTTTTCTCCTTTTTCATTCTTTCTTTCTTTGATTCTCTTCCTCTCTATCCATTTGTTTCTTTGTTTGTTCTTTATTCTTCTCCATTTGTCTTTCCTTTATTTTTTCCCTTTCCACTTCCTTTTCTTGTCCTAGCTCTTCTTTTGCAGTTTATTAGATTTGTTAATTTTGAAACGCTCTTAAAAGAAATGTGWTGCAAACTCTGCCCTGGTGGAGGAGCTTGTAGGAGACCGCAGTTCAAAGTTAATACATGTCAGAACACTTGATCTCATCTGACTTTGTAAATCTGAAAGATAAAAGGTGAATTTCTAAGTCAGGACCAGACACCTGACCTCCTTYTGTAGTCACGGAGGAAAAGTAACATCTCTAGAGTTTCAGTCAACTCATCCTAATCAGATTGCCTGATCTGGGTCAAAAAAAATCTCTGGCAGATGTCTCTTTCTGCTGTGTATGAAAAAGGCTTGGATAAGTAGTATAGACTCAACTGTCTACATATAATGTAGACATCTAAAGTTGGGTAATTTTAAACACACYTTTTGTAACTCCTTTGTGTTCAATGGGTTGGCAAATTAATTAAATTCTTGTTTCTCTCTCATCATTAGACTGAGATTTTTTTTTCACTCTGTTTATGTCTAAAACTGCTAAAGTGATTTTCCCTTGTCTTAGCTTCTCATAATTTGAGATGCCTTTAACTTTGAGGTATCCTTTATTAAAGTTTTTTAATTTAACCAATAATTGGTGTTYATTGAGTAAAGATGTATAGACATTAACAGTGTCTGATTAGTGGATTTGTTATTTCCTGCAGATAAGAGTGAACATAGTAATTCAAGCATAAGAAACAGTTGGAAAACACTGACAGTCACAATTTTAATAAATAATTTGAGTTAATATCTGTAGTCCAAACTTTCTTGTTCCCTTCTTCAGAAATTTGTGATGAGGGACCCAGTTATTAAAGGTTGATTTTGAAAATCTGGACCCCAGTGATTGTCTGGGATGATAGTAGAACCGTGTCAAAACAATAGTTAGAATCCAGATCTCTCAGTTACCAGGAAACAGGGATATTGATATGTAGGTAGCATGATGTAAAGTGTAAAATAGATTGGTGACTAGATTGGTGACTAGTTCATTTAATTCTTGTCTATTACTACGTAATTCAACATTTTGGGTCATGAAGGGATGAAAGTTAACTAGCACTAGTAATCAGTGTTTGCAACCATGATGTAGGGTTTATTACTGAATTAGAAAACTGATCAAAATTGATCTTCTTGTCTTGATTTTTGAAAATGYGTTGGCCTTCTAACATCAATATTTARCATGTCACCACTTGAGAATAGTAATAAATTCTTTTCTGAAACTCTACATCTCATCTCCAATGAGATTTGACTAGGTTTATGTCAGCAGTTTTTCAAAGTAAGCTGTTTGCATTCCTTCACAATTAAAATGTGGGGTTTACTTCATTGTGATCTCCCTAAGGGWTTTTAACATCTATCACCACTATAAATTCATGTTTCCTTGACAGTAAACAAGAATTACATTGTTTTCTGCTGAAATAATCATTTTGGAGATTGAGATTTCAGTTTGTTTTAATCCTTTTAGCCTGTGGCAGTTCTCCCTCAGTCATTATAACTCTAACTTAAGTTTATTTTGAGTAGCACATGTATCTTCCCAGTCCAATCCATTTCCACACCATTTTTCACCATCAGTCAAGCTTAGCTAGCAGAAAACGCTGAAAAAGATGGTGCTTTAAGGACTGGTGAGTTTTCTATTACATCCCTCATTAAAATAGAATTAAAAATATTATAGGTTTGTGTGCTGGTATGTACAAAGCCCTACAAACATAATTTTCAAGCACTTAAACCAGCAATTCTTGATTTTGTCAGGGGGTTTTTTGTTTGTTTGTTTGTTTGTTTTGTTGGGTTGGGGTTTTTTTGTAATTAAATTTGAACTTTAAACTGGAAGAACTTGGTAAAATCGAGGTATAAACTGGCTTTACAGAATGGTCAGGTTCTGCCTGAAGAGATGCTGTGGTCTTCTATAACATCTACTTGWTGAGTTGCTTTCATGTTTCTAACCTGCCTTTTGGCCAAGTGCCAAAAATGTTGCAACACTGAAATAAAAGGCCAACTTCAATTCTTTTTAAGYTTGGATAATGAATTGTCACTTAGCCCCAAAATTCTCTAACATATTTTCATTTTTTTTTTGTTTAGTTTATGTGTAGCTGCACCACTAAACAATAGTCCAAAATCTATGTCTGTGTTGCACTCTAAGAAGGATTAAATGTACCTGGAAGGGAGYGGTATGTTTTCCCACAGACACCAAAGGGAATAATCTCAGTAGCTACAAGACTGGGCTTTAAAATTAGGCTCTAAAGCTGAAGCAGGATTATAAACCCCAGAAAATGTGCATGAGAAAATAATGTATATAAATCTTTAACCTTATCCAGCAAAATCTTCATGAAACAATAAGGTTTTTGAAACCTGAAAAATGGGCAAAGGCACGCAGAGTGGTGCTGCCACAGCACTGAATTCAGAATCTGCTTCAGGGATTTCCTTAAATACTAAAGTTAATGAAATTTCTTAGGTTTTATGAGAAACTGCTTTTTCTTTTATTTTCTTTTATTTTCTTTTATTTTCTTTTATTTTTGCCCATGGCAATTCAATATTTTTGCAAGCATGTTTATTTTTCACAGGTAAAGACAGCACATTAAGTATTTAGATCAAAATAATTGCTTAGTCCCTACTCATTCAAACTAAAGCCTGCAGTAATAAAAGACATTCAGAGAGAATATGCTTTGGGTTTCTTTCATTAAAACTTCCATTAAAATCTGCTTCTTTCTTCTTTTTCCCTTTTATCATAATTCCTTGTCTAACTATTTATCTTTGCTTCACTTTGCATTTTTTGTATTTTTCTTTCAGCAGACTGCCTCCCCATGCTCTCACCTCTCTCTACCTCCTCTTTCTTTCTCACTCGCTGTTTCCATGTTTTTTGGTACTTTTTCTACATAAAGCAAATGAGTTCGTTTTCTCCTAGTCTGAACCCAGCTGAAACCTCTGCATGTCATGGAGTGGAATGCAGCCTACTGCACTRAGAAAATGATGAACTAAAATCTTTGAACATAGAAGAGGAAAAGGGGCTTTTATATCATTATTTAGAAGCTACATAAGACACTTTATTTCAGAAGATTCTGCATGACCACAACAGGCTTTCAGCTCTGTGACTATATGCTCAGCTTACTGGAAAATTAGGCCACTCTTTCTGAAGGCATTTGTTTGGGGGTTTTTTTGTTTGTTTGTTTATATATCAGGTTTAGTTATGTCATCTAAAATATTATAAACATTCTTCATTTTCTCTCTTTTCTAGAAATCTAATTGCTGCTTTGACAAAAAAAGTTAAAAGTACTTTGAACTTATATTTTACTTTCAAGTTCTAAACTCAAAGTTGTTTCAGACTGATTAATTATTTTAGCAATGTTCATTCTTGAAAGATTCAAAGCATTCTACCAAGATTTATGCTCCATCAYACTTTCAAGTAAAAACCTTGGAGTTCAATAAGATCTGGAATTAAAGTGATGACACTTTCAACCCTCCCTTATAATTATTACTGCTTTGAAATTTATACTGTTGTGGACTCTTAGGATTTCTGAGAACTTTTCCTTGGAGAACATACAAAAAGCAGGACTGTTATTTAGATAAGATAATTCTGTAAGAGATCTGTGGGAAGASAGAAATGATGAGTAACTTCAATATCCATGTACATATTAGCCAGCAGAAGTGATATCTATAGCAAGAAAATAAAACTGCACCCTTTCAAAAACAGATGTCCTCTGAGAGAACTAGAGAAATGTGTTTTTTCTCATTGATGAAAAACTGATGAGGGACCTGTGGCAGAAATGTAAAAATACTGAATAAAACTTTTGAAGTAAGAGAAGAAACCCTTCATAACATGCTGGATCTGTCATAAAATCCCAGCATTACCTATAGTAACATGACTCCTGTATTTTTGTACTCTCATATTAGATCTGTGCTTTATTGCCCCAAAACATTTTTTGCTAAGGAAACAGGTCACAGTCAGTACAAAACAGAAGAAGAAAGACAAGATGCAAGATTTTGATTTCCCAAGAACCATCCCTTGAAGTTAATCTATCCACCATTCCATACACAAACCCCCATTATTTTTATATGCATGATAAAAATCCCTTCTGCCAAGGTGTTACAGTCTGGTTTAAACCTAGAAGAGCAAAGAAAATTAAGTCTCTCTGTATAAAATGGAAAGAACTTTGAAGGTTCAGAATATACCCAAAAAACATGATTAAAAACAAATGAGGTTTAGATATTGGTGCTAAAAAATTGATGTTTTATTTAATAGTGAAAGAGGCAAAGAGAGAGAGAG
>QVAJ01000059.1:2004032-2021018 GCA_003546035.1 Mixornis gularis | reverse complement strand
CGACATTAATTACATCTGATTTCTAGTAGGAATAGCACTGAGATTCCTCCAGTGTGAGGAGGGAATGGAATGACAGAAACAGTTGTATGATATACTCCCATCCTGGTCTGGTTAGCCTGTCAATGATATGACAATCAGAATGTACTACACTTAAATTGGCAGAGCTATGAAGAGGCATATTATCTAATTGAATATGGCCTTATCAAGCAATGAATCAAATGTAATGTCTGTTAAATCTGTATCTGAGTGGGTTTTAAACTTCATTCAACAATACAGTAATGAGCAAAACACAAACACTCTTACGKAGTTAAGAGCTTGCAAATTGAGAAGAAACCTCAGTATTTAATCTCCTGTGTACTAACTCTGGTTTATAGATTCTCTCTCAAGCATTTAATGGAAGATACATATTAAGCTTAATTTAAGCAACCATTRTAACTGACAGAATTCAGTATTTATACCACATTTAAAGCAAATGGCTTTCTTCTTACTGAATACATTTGTTGCCTTCAGAATATGTTTTCATAAATCTTAATTAAAATTTTCTAATAAAGAAAAATATGCAATAGAAGCCAGATATCTGGAAATCCAGTATTTCTGAAAAGGAACAAAATGAAATTAAGACAAAAAGGAACAAGAGACAGATGATTTTAATACTTTATAAGTTTTTAGATTTCTTTACTTGAACTCTTTGATCAGAGATAAATCTTATAGAAAATAACTGCTTGTATAACAACAGTATCTGCATATGGAAGCAATGTTTGTAGAATCCAAGTCTTAACTTGTCGACATTTTCAATTTCAATATCTAAATTATATGCTAAAAATATAAAAACTGTAATTTAGAAAGTAAGTAGGYTGAGGGTATCCAACCTACTTAGATGCTTGAATGTGTCAGACAGATATAGTTGTCAATTTCTTTCTATACTTTTTTTTTTCTTTTTTTGTTTTCTTTATTTTTTTTTTCTTACCAAGAGCTTTTAAGTAAATTCAGGAGAAATGTTCTCATTTTCTTACAGTTCAGAGACAGAGGCTTTGGTGCTGGCCTTTGTTACATTTGTTTGAAGGGACTGACTTTCTGCAGTGATTACCCTTCTTTGTAGGTAAGATTGGTTACAAAATAGTATAGATTTTCTATCTATCTTTTTAAATACCAAAAGAGAAAAAGAAAGAAGGAGAGCTGGATGGTGGAACATGTGCTTATGTGTTTTACTGTCATAAAAATTTATATGGCTCAGGTCCATAAACTCAGTCTTTCAAAACAAACATAAATAAACATTGATATACTTATGATTTTCAAATAGACAAGGTTATGTTAGTGCTTCATTAATTTTTGTTCTTGCTGCTATTATACTTGTTTGTCTTTTACCATTTGTTATTATGGGAGTATTAAAAACTCTGTAGTTCTGACAGAATTATTCAATTATAACTTCCATTATGAAATACATGAAATTGTTATTTTTATACTCTGCAGGGTATATTAAGATGGGTGTTACAGGGACTTTTCATGAACGTGTAGAATTAATATGGATGTCACTTTGTATCACATTATTAATTACTCAACCACTGTAACCTCTGTTTTAAGTGAGTTTTGTTTCTTGTTTCAACAAAAAATCAGATTAATTTAGAGGTTGATAGGTAGGATTTTCTGCTTCCACAAACCTCACTTCTTAACTTGAACTAGGAATTTAGAGAGTGTTCTCACTTTTTACACTGACAAAACCTGTATTTTAGGGCAGAGCACACTGAAAAAAACAATGCAAAACAGTGAAAAAGAGAGGTTAATGGACTCCTAACTTTTCCTMTTCACTATCCAAAGTATAAAGACGTTAATGAGAGAAAAAGGCTTGGAGTTTTAAAAGACAAAGTATAACTACATTGGAATTATTCAAATTATCAACATTTGCTCCCTAGATCCTGCCTAAGGGGTCAATAAAAATTCCTTCCTCTTCAGGATATTCTGACATCAGCTTACTGAATGTCCAATGAGATCAATAGACTTAATTAGAAAATAAAGACATTGATTGGATTTCTAAAAAAAAATCAGACTGCATTAAAACAGTATCCTTCAAAAAGTAAAAGTCTGTGTTTTCAATGTTGATAAAATCTCTGTTTCTTTTCAAATTAAGCCTTTTATTTTTCTTGCCAGTGATTCAGTACTAAAAAGGAGACAATAAAAATTCAAATTTGACCAAAATCACACTTTATGTAGATTATATATTTTAAAATTATAAACAGAACACATATGGTGGCTGCAAACTCCATAATTTTTAACTTTCTTTTTTCACAGTTCTTTTCATTTTAAAAACTCAGCTAGGCAGGAAGAACATTTGTCTTTAAGTTGTGAAGTTAGAAAGTCCTATCAAAGTCCAAAGCAGACCAAAAAGTTTTTTTTTACCAAAAGTTATTGAACATAAAAAACTCACTGCATGTATCTTTATTTTGCCTCAAAAATCCTCCTAATAAAGGTAAATGGATGAGGGGCTGCACAGAGCTCTAGAAATGCCACRATAAAGGACTTACAAGAAATGTCCATTCAATGACCTGCACTGAAACAGGGAGAAGAGAAATTACCCCAGAAACTCAACACCTGAAACCACAAGCTGATCACTCATTCTAAGATTTTAGTTGCAGTGAGGAGGCAGTGAAGTTTGAAGTCGAGAAAAGATTTCTCTGAAGAGAAATGATATGCTTTGRGGCAAGAAGAGGATTTAGGATAAAGTATTTAACAATAGCAGACTGGCTAACACGTTGAGTAGGCAGCTTGTTGTGCCACAGAGATTACAACCACATATAAAACTCATTTATTTAGACCTTCATTCAATTTCTAGTGAATTATAACAACAAATTCTCCTAAAATTAAATTAAAATGTTGATAATTTTTATGGTTTTGTGTGTACTYTGCATACATCTTGTATCTATTCCTGCTAATCATCACATATAGTGATGATTACCTTCCACTGCTTGCTTTCTACCACAATATGTCCAGAAATTCTCAGTCAGAATTGCTCAGRGTAGCAAAGGTACACAATACACACTGAGGACCTTTGAGACAGAAGTATAACTGTTAAACCTTGGTAATCATATAGCTGTAACAATCCAGATTTGTTTTCTGAATGAACAATGGAACAGAAGCTGGTCCAAGGAGATGTACGTATCCCAACACAAGTAAGAGAGCAAAATAGATAATATTCCTTCTGTGCATTTTGTATTAAAGAAGAAAAGGGACCACTGTTCTGATAACAACATCTATGAATATCCAGGAGGATTGTGTTCTGGCTAGAACACAAGCCAGTCATGGATTTTGCAAAGATCAACTGGGATCAACTACAGGCAGCTCAGAATTTACTATATAAAATCCAGGATTTAACTGTGGGGTTTTTTGCCCTGGCTGCTTGAGGTTGCTTCAGTTTATCTACTGCTTAAGAAATACTGCTTCGTGTCTAGTGCTCCTCTGAAAGCTAAAATCTGAAAGTGATATGATGGCAGAGGGAGATAAAAAGCGGGAGATGTACTAAAGGAACACATTTTCAGGGGGTAAATGGATTCAAAAGGAATTCATGTTATATTCACATGCCAAACAAAGGTGCCAAAATGYTGAGCATTTTGCATAGTCCCTGGAGAGAAGGAGCAGATAGGAGTGCAAGCTAGAAACTCTTATTAATTTGACTACAATTACACAACATGGATACAAAACCAGTTTTCCTCGACTAACCTTCTCCTCTGAATCATTGGAACAAAATCATGAAAATAGATTGTTTTTCTTACTTCTCTGATATGAGGAGTGTTTTTTATGGTGGGGTGGTATTTTTTGGGATGATTTTTGTGTTTTGTTCTTGTGGTTTTTTTGGTTTTGTTTTTTTTAATGTGTAATTATGAAAAAAAACAGGTGTAATTCATTGTGGAGACTTAGAAAACCAAAGTTCTTACTTCACAGGGTAAGGCAATCAGACTGCACTTTAATATTTWTAATTATTGTATGCATAATGGCCTTTTATGTGTTGATTTCTTCCTTTTTTAATCTTCATTAAGACTGTTAACTGAATTTTTTAAGTGTGCCTTAAAGTACAGATTTGTAAAAAACCAACTTTTGTATGAGGTAGTCAAATACTAGCTGACTAGTTTTTTTCAGTTAAGGAAGAATACTTTCAGTTTTGCAGGGAAAGAAAAAGGTTTTTCTATATAAAGCTAGAAAATTTACCGTATACATATCAATAAATATAATTTTTATGGAAATTGACATAACAGTAATGGGACACAAGCAGATGGAGAAAATTTTTCTTGGTCTGTGTGTGATATCCAGTGTAGTATCTAAATAAAGCACCACATTATGTTTAAAGTAAAGTAATGAAGTYTGTTTAAAATTATTATAGAGGACCACTTTTTCCTGTGCCTACATCAATCACATTCAGGAACACTGTCAGTACAAATAACTTTATCCATTATTAACAAGTCAAACTATTTACCTACAGATTTCTCATAAAGCCTTGCTGTATGAAACAGCATTACAAGAAACAACGGGAACTTTGACAAACTTCAGCTGATCTGCTGACAGTGTTTGTTCTGTCGTTTCTGTAGTGTAGCGTGCTGTTAATAGTGTGAATCAATACCTGAAAATGGCTGAACCTCCCAGTGTGTTCCATGTAGCAGATGCCTGAATGCTTACAGCAGAAGTTCGTAGTGGTGTAGTATTAGAAGATATTTTCATTACTTGAGGTTGGAAAGAGAAAAATTAATTAATTAAAATTTTATTGAGTATCTTTTGCAAATGAATTAAAAAAAAACCCAAAAAACCCAACCGAAAAGCCCTCACGTATGAACTGATCGTAACTAGCAACTAAGCCTACCCAGATGCTGGGTCATTCCCTCTTCAGGGGAATGAGAGAGAGAGTCAGAAGAGCAAAAACCAAAAACTCGTGGGTTGATATAAAAAGGCATTTTAATAGGTAAAACAAAATCTTCACACACAAGAAAAGTGAAGCAAGGAATTAATKCATTGCTTGTTATTGGCAGGCAGCTATCAGCACTTCCAGGAAAGCAGGGCTGCATCGTGCTTAATGATTACTTGAGAAGACAAACATCACAGCTATGAACATTCCTTCTTTCTCCTCCGCTTCCTGCAGCTTTTACAGTTTTTCACTGCTGCGATGCGCATTTTGGGTTTCCAAAGTTCTGTGTGTTTTGTTATCTGTTTTATAATGGTTTGTTCCTACACACCCATGCCCAAACCCCCTGTGGTCTTTCCCTGGTGATGGGTCTTGTCAATCACCCTGTAACCCTGCCTAAAAGCTTGGTAAATTCCGGTGGAGATGCTCGGTGATTCGACAAGTTCTCAGGTTCCCTTGTTCTTTCATCATTCTGTTAAGTGTCCCTGTTCTTCATCACTCCCCTTCTTCCCTGAGATTGGTTCCAGGTACTCTCCTGCTCAGTGTACRCCACCTGTACTTAAGGTGAGAACAGAGGGCCAGCTGTCACKCTGCACGTGGGCAGCCCTCTGGSTGGAATAAAGCCTAGTGAAACCCCCGTGAGAGTCCTCCTTTTCTTCCACACTGTCCACGTTCTGGCTTAAGGTTCAGACCCACCRAGAAGGTACAAGGCTGTACCCCTTATATGTGGACGGGTGAACAAACTGGCCGGTCAGCAGCACCGGACCCCTGCATAGTGCACATCGTAGAGTAAAGCATATCCCATTGATATCTCATATCAGCTCTCTCTGCTCAGGTCCCCTCCCAGCTTCTTGTGCACCCCAAGCCTGCTCACTGGTGTGATTGAGTCAGATATTGGACTCTCATAGAATTGCACAATGGTTTGGGTTGGAAGGGATCTTGAATGTTATTTAGTTTCAACACCCCTGTTCTGGGCAGGGATACCTTCWATTAAACCATGTCACTCAAAACCCCATCCAGCCCAGTCTAAAAACTTCCAGGGATGGGTATCCATAGTTTCCCTGGGCAAACCATTCACTCACTACCCTCATAATAAAGATTTTTTTCCCTAGTATCTAGTCTAAACTTAATCTCATTCAATTTAAACCCATTTTCTCTTGTCCTGTCACTACATGCCACTGTAAAGTCTTGCCCCATCTTTCCTGTAAGTTCACTTCAGGTACTGGAAGGATAATCAAGTGRGGGGGTAAACAGATGACTTCTAAAGCAGGGAACCTCAAACTTGAGCTCAGCAGGSGTGACAAAATAACTTCCATGTTCCCTTTGTGATTTCCATTGCAATGGGTATAACTGAGTGCTGCCAACACTAACCACAATGGCGCCAGTACTTCATGATACTGTGACACCCCACAGCAGACTCTTCTACAGAAAGGATCCCAAGGAGCATCTTTGAATCATCTTTATTTGATGCATGCTGAAATAATCAGTTTATCCCTTTTAGGAGTTTTTTGAAGGTTGTTTGTCCCCCGAGTGCAATCCATCCGTACAAAATGAAAAACACTGTTAAAAAAATCTGTGGGGAACTGGATAACGACCTAAACCAGAAGAAATTTGGATTTTTTAAAAGATTAATAGTATATTATGCAATTAAAATAATATGTTTTCTTTCCACCTATGATGAAGTGGGAAGTGGCGAGGGGTATGATTTACTGCATACTTCAAAAATTGCCTCTGCGAAAATCCTTGCATACAGTACACCACAAACTTGTGTTGTTGTGAATAATTTCTCTAAATAGTTAGAACGGATAGAGAGAACAATTAATGAGTAACAGCTCCGTTTCTAGAGGCAGATCTTTGGCTATGTGTTTGGTGATGTTCAGAGAGCAGAAAGAGTTATATTTGGCTTTCTACATCTAAGTCCATTATCAGTTCTAAGATTTGCTGTAAATCGTGTCTACTAGGTACAGCTTTACAGAACAGAGACATAAATCAGGATACTCTGTTGTCTTAAAGCCATAAGATTTACATATATACAAGAAATATAAATTTTATTAGGTGCACTTYCTAAATCCTTTTCTGAAGAAGGGAATTCCTTCATGGATTATTCCTGAAGTACCACAGCAGAACCTTTATTAAAGGCTTGGTTCATTACAGTTCATAAATCATCGGTGGCTTCAACGTGTCTGACTAGTGCAATAGTGTAATGGAGCTCTGCTAATTTAACTGAAGTATCTGACCTATATCTGTTCCAGAGCCCCCTGCTCAAGAGACTACCCAGTCAAATAAAACTGTTTTAAGATGTGCTGTGTGTTTTGTCCAAAGAAATTAATGGGATCACTTGGAGCTGAAGTATCTGAAAGGCAATGAAACTATATTTCTCAAGTCCTCATCTCAATGATAGCTTTATGATTTCACTATCCTGTAGAAGTATCAGAGGCAGAAAAGACAGGCCTATCTGACTGAACACATGAGCTGAACCAACTTTCTAATGACTGATTGTGAGCACAGACAAAGCAGAGATGACACAAAGCCAATCACCTAACAATCCTGTTGTGGCTGTAGAGCATTGTGGAAGTATTTAGGGAAAAATGACAAAATCATATTAAGGATAATAAATATGCTTTCATTCCACTTCACAGTTGATAAATTATTAACAGCTTTACTTCTCCAGATGATGTGCCTATGCAGGGGAAGCTTCACTAATTTTCAAGACTCTGTAGGCTCACTTCCTGGCAGCAACCTCCAGTTGCCTTCCCCTGGTACCTGAGAACCATAACTCAACAGGATAACTGCCATGGCAGAGGACTAAAGGACACTTTAAAATATGTCATTAATAATGAGTCCATGTGTGGCACAGTAAAAGTACTCTGTACAGTGACTAGAAGAAGAATTTATCTTTTTTCTTGATGGAGCTTTTGCTCAATGAAGTTACAAGGGAATTAAATATTCAAGCCAACCATGCTCCTGCATAGACCCTAAAGAGCATTATCTATGTCAAATAYATGACTTATTAGATCAGACCAAATGGTTTACTCATGTGACTGGAATATTCTGCTAATCTCTGCAATAGTGATTGCCTATTTGAAACAGTTAATGTTTTTATTATCCAACAAAATGTTAATCATAATGGATGTTCACAAAGCAATAAATATGCTGGAAGTTAAGTATAAAGAATTTCTACTTCACTTTTATTTGGATATAAAATTCTTCATTTAGATTTTCAAATAACACCGGTCTCGGTAAATGCAATTATATTATTTTATGTGCAATATTTCAAATTCTATTTGGCCTTTGGAAGAAATTGATTTTACATTCAAAATCAAGCTGTTAGGTCAGATTATGTAGAGAAAGACAGCTGGGTGCCTGCAAAGTGCTAAATACTCTACAGCCAAGTCTCCTAACTCATCTTCTTCAGCAGCCCACCTTTTAAGTAAAGCAAAAAGACTAGACAGAAAATAAAGAATATTGATAGCTAGCAGCTTGGRAAAAAAAGGCTAACTGCTTGCAATTTATCCTTTGCAACCACTTGAGAATATATCTACCCAAAATCAAGTTTAGTAGCACCCTAAGTGTGAAGAAAATAATATAYCTCATGATAGATAAACGAGATAAGCATGATTTCTAGTCAACAAGGCGGACACCAGTCCAGAAAATGAACATTTGTCAATGCAATCAGTGCAGGCAGCATGTCATGTCTGTCAATACTTAGGGGAGTAATGTTACAAAAACCTGAAATTAAGATGTAAAATTTTGAGAGATGTCAAGGAAACTACTGGCAGTGCAGCCTTAAGCAAAGTTTGTGCGTCAACAAATATTTGGTATGCATGCCATAGAATATAACTCATGCACAGAAAATTAATAGTCTATAGGATATGTTGCAATTTTAAAGGGGGTGGGGGGAGGGCAACCGAACAAAGAATCAAATTAGCGCCTAGAGAACTGATGATGGTTTCTAATGAAGTTACACCTTCACAGATTGCAGTCAGGGGATGGTAGGTCTCGGGTTAAGTTTACATTATGTGCATGACAGTTATCTGTTTTCTTCATCTGCTTTAGTTCTAGTGGTAAAATAAACATTACTTGTGTCTGTTCCGTCAGTTGTATCTTTAACTGTTCACCAGCTTCTTGAGGGAAGTCGTGTAAGTATTTAATCTAGCCAATATCTACTAAAGMGCTGTGATTACCGAACGAGTTGGTGTAAAAATCAGACACTTGGAAAATACAAATTCTATTTGATGAGGAAATGAGAAGGAGGGACCTGGAAGAGAGTAGYAATAACCCAGAAAGACCAGTGACTTCTCTCTGGTCATGTATGAATCTTTACTTCTGTGACACTGGGCCTATGGGAGTTSAAAATAATCCAGAGTTTTCTATATTTTAGAAGACTTCTGTGATTAAATTACAAAGTAATTACACATTTTCTGAGATATATCTCAGGTATTGGAATAGCTCTTTATCAATAATTAGTTGCATCAGAGTTTTGTTGACTAACTAGTTCTTCACTTTCTGCTATCAGCAGCAGAATTCCTTCACTTTCTGCTATCAGCAGCAGAATTCATAAGAGGGTCAGTGACTGTTGGCTCCAGACTACAGGAAATATCAATGGACTTCCAGTTGTTATAGTGGTGGATGAGAAGAGTAAAAATACACATCCAAACAAAACCCACTATTCCATCACAAACAAAGGAAATAGAACAGGAAACAAAATTCCCACACTTCATAGAACTCCACAGTTGACCMGTTGCAATTCTACTGCTTATCAGATGCAGAACATAAGTAAAGTTTAGCAGAAGTTCAAGGGGTCTGGATTTTAAATTTGTAAAGGCTCTGTAAATTTCTTTGAATACACTACAAAGAATGAYTACACATAACTCAAAATCATAACTGAAGGGGTAATAGAATCTTCTCACCTACAGGATATTCTTCAGCTGTGCACAGGCTGCATGCATGTTCCAGCGTAGTGAATTATTGTAATTGCTTTTGACAAATTAAGATGCACTCTTTCATTGAGTCAGTTAGCTACAGCAGATTGGCTGAAAATGACAGATGACATGATAACGATAGCTAAGAAATTAGGCATATGAGGAAGGTTCTTTAAAACATACCCTGCAACTACTCTGTCACAGCAGCCTTTCTTGTCAGTGTGAGCTTTATTAATCAACACAGACATAGAGAAACATCCTTAATAAATGAAAAGTGTGGAAGCTACCTGTTTCTCCAGAGTTCTACAGGAGATAAGAGGTAAAGGAAGAATCTATTTTCTATTTTAAATGAGAGCAGATATACTGTTTTCAACAGGTAAGTATGGTTAGGAGTCACCTCAACTGAAATCTCAACAGTCTACTGCTTCTTCCTTGTTCTACCTAAAATTTGTCTGGAAATGCTAAGTGCAATCTAGAGGYATTCTGGAATTCTTGCACACCAAAGCATTCTCTGATCTTCTTATGAGCTGGCAAAAGGGATTTCAGATGCATGGATCCATAGGGTTCTTTCAGACAAGATGGAGTAAAGTCATAAACAGAGAGGAAAGGACAGGGATCCTGTGCAAGCTGCTGAAAATCACAAGGCAGAACACAGAGCATAGGACTATCTATTTGATCATCCACTGCTCTTTGTCTCCTCATCTCTGGTTATACATATTTAAATATTTTTATATATGTAATATGTTGTGGCGGTTCAATCCCTGCAAGAACCAGGCCCCACAGCCACTTGCTCACTCCACCACCAGTGGGATCAGGGGGAGAAGAGGATGATTCAAAGCTGAAAACTCATAGATTGAGATAATAGCAGTTTAATTGGGAAAAACATAAAAGTCCATGTACACTAGCAAAGTAAAACACTGCTTCCCATATTCAGGCAGATGTCCAGCCACCTCCAGGAGAGCAGGGCCCCATCATGTTCAGTTGCTATTTGAGAAGACAAATGTCATCACTCCCAACATCTCTCCYTTGGTCTTTCTTCCCTCACTTCATATTCTGAGTATGATGCCATGTGGGATGGAATAACCCTGTGGTCAGTTTGGGTCACCTGTCCCAGCTGTGTCCCTCCCAACCTGCCATGAACTCTCAATCTCCTCACCAGYCTGGCCACACAAAAAAAGAGAAGGCCTTGACTCTGTTTATGTCCCGCTCAGCAAAAACAAGAACGTTTCTATATTATCAATCCTGTTTTCTGCACAACCCTCAACACTGGACACCACGAAGAAAACCAACTCCACCCCAGCCAAAACCACCACATATATACACACATTTATTTTCTCTCTAGCATAAGTTACTAGAGGAAGAATATTTATTGAAGTAAGAATTTCAAGAAGCTCAAATAAATAACATTTTTGAATAGMATGTAAATCAATCAAACGTTCTCTAATTGAACATATAGGAAAATGTGAGTTTAATCTAACAGACAAAATAATTTCTAGGGTAAATATGTGAAAGCTGATGCTGGAACAATTATTTCACTTTCAGTTAATAAGAAACTTAAACACAGAGAGAGCATACCAATGGTAGTGAATTTCCCTTCAGGTGAATATGGAAAGAAGGCTGTGTGAGAAATGGGTAAAGTGATAAATCCTGCAGCTTGCTTGACTGCAACTAAACCAGAATGCAGAGCATAATCATTTAGCAGGTCAAATTACAAGCAGGCCTTAATGGTTATGGACCAGGCAGGGGAGTCTTGTTAAATCTCTCCAGGGCAGTGAGGTAGGTGACACAGCRCTCACAGACTGTTTAACTACAACAAAACCTCTTAGAATTAAAACATTAAGTCACTTGTGGTGTTTCATGAGAAGGCTGAGAATTGTCCTGCTGCTCAGTGACTTGGAATGCTAATGGATTCCTAGGAACTGATTTCCAGTGCAGGCCTGTGATGAAAAGTTGCTCTGAAATTCAGTTTCTGAACAGTTGTGGAAGGTGGAATATCTTGGGCTGTATGTGTTATAATTATCACATAACAAACTGAYGTGCTGAGTCACAGAAACCTGTTATAAATCACATTTATTGGCACTTCTGCCCTAACTGACTCTGCCCTGTAATTCCTTTCCACAATCTGTTCAGTTGTGGAATACCAGGTGAGAAAGGAAATTCAGGATCATCTGGTCTAACTTTTCTTGGCAAAAAATTAGTATAGTCAAACTGGTTCAGCGCCTTGTTCAGTTTAAGTTGCTTAAACTTTTTCATAAATTTCAGTAAGTAAATCTTGTGCATAAATGGTTTACAAAGAAACAAATTTTCTGCAATTATTGTGGGGTGTAGTGAACTGTGGCGTAAACAATGTGGATGTTTTGATGCAGGTTTGAATGACTTGAAAAAAAAAATCTATGCCTTGGAAATAATCCAGCCATTCTTATCATATTCTAAAAAACTGAGGGATAGTTTTTCTTAGTACCTTTACTCAAACCCATCATATTTTCACTCTGTATTTCTGTCTTACATTTCAAACAAAGTAACAGTCTCAGAGCCCAGCTGGTCTCATCYACCAAATGGGAGAAAAGGACACAGACCACGATGTTCCCAGTACAGGGAGGAGAACAAAGATCCAGCAACAATGTATTCAGGCTAGGAATAAATTCAGAACCTTTATGCCTGGCCATGTGCCCTCRGCTTCCACCCCCCAGCAATGAAGAAATCAAGGGGATCAAGCTTTTTCAAGAATGCAGCTTTGGGAGAAATAGAAACTTTTTCTGCTCTGGCTGCTAAGAAAAATCTGATGTCAACACCTCTCTTTGATCCTGCTGTTGATTAATAACAATTTTTGTCTGTAGACAACAACAACAACAACAACAACAAACCAAAAAAAAAAAACCAAAAAACAACCCACAAACTGTGCAAACTAGATTTTTTTTCCCCCATTCTGGATCATTTTATTAAATCTTCATTAAAGACTAATCAAAAACCACTAGAAGGCTGTAGAAACCAGACTGCCATYCTGGCGTGCTACATATTTTATTAATACTAGTGATAAACAATCAACAACACAAGTGGTTTAATCAACCAAAAGAATAGATGCTACAGGAAAGATGGACTTCTCAGTGAGAAGTGACTTGCACAAAATCATTCAGTCAATTTGCTGTTGCATCCAGTCATAAACATAGGAGTCATATAGGTAACCACCAGGAGCTGAAGGCACCTGCCTGAATTTCCAGTCAATGCTAGTCTTTCTCTCAGCATCAAAGTTTCTTATAACGAGCAGGATAGTGTTTCTCAACTGAAGTTTCAACTTGTTTCTTTTAAGTCAGTAGCAAAATTTTCATTCACTTAAGACATGCAAMTAGCATGTTTGATTGTCCTAATTAAATTAGTCATAAGCACCAGAGTAGCACAATCTGACCTTCACATGTAAATTGAATATATATGGACTTTCCTCAGATAAATTAGTTGGAAAAATGATTAAGAGGAAAAATTGAACTTAGCATACTTACATCACCCCTGCATTATGCTAACACTGAATATTACAGCAGCAGTAGAAAGCTTACCTATCATACTTACATCACCCCTGCATTATGCTAATGCTTTTTGCTTCAGCAACATCAATCTGAGGAGGCATTAACATGCTCTATCTCTGAAGTGATGTACAGTAGCAGTGATGATATGTTAGTTTAAATCATTGTCAAAATGATATTGCTGTAATACTGCTATGTTGATGATTTGATCTAATGTATTGCTGGAGAAACACCATGCTGATTACATGCCAGTGGAGTAGATCATTATTTCCCTGCCACAGTGAGGATGCTGTAGAATAATCCATGGAACAAGAAAGAAGACAATGTGACTGAAAAAAATCTCTTAGAAAAAACTTCTTTAAGTATTCATTAAAATGGTGTCTTCTTATTTAGCCACAGAGCATTTAAGGAAAATAATTTTGCCATAATCAAGGATAGAGACATACAAGTTTCCTAAATTCTTTTCCAAATAAAACAATAATACATTAGAGGAATAATGTTAATTTACATTTTTATTGGTCTACAAAGCAGACCAAGAGGAGAATTAAAAGTACATGAGCTAGATTAGTAGAAATTGAGGTAGTTAAAGAGTGACCCCTGAAGACACCTAATACATTGATTCTTTGGACAATACATAACACATGTCCTTGGTGTGCAGGTGGATAGCTAATGACTGTCAAGGGACATTTCTCCTGGCCACTTAACCCAGCAAAACTCAAACAATTACTCTCTCCCTGAGCTCTCAATGAAGCAAAACAGCAATATGTTGGGATTCTTCAGATGCATATGTGAGCATGTGGAGGAGGATTAACAGAGGTCTCTGACTGTATTTGATGCGAGTGATTTGGAGACACTTYGAATTCCTCCAGGGAATGCTGACCCAGGAAAACCCTAGAGCTTTGGTATTTCCCTTTCCTGCCAGGAGTCCAAGGGCTCCATATTCTTTGACAAGGAAAGTCTGGAGACCTGAATGACCTTTCTTGAGATGATATCCACGCAGGTTTCCAATTCAGGAAAGTAAAACTCCCTGGAGCTCCAAACTTTGGGCATACTGAAATTCCTGGCTTCCCACGTCTGTATTTTTATAAGCAGTTATTTGTCATGAATCACTTTTGTAATACCTTTTTGCGATACTTTTACCACCACTGCCTGTCAAAAAAGGATAAGAAAAAAAAAATCCTCTTTTTAAATGTCCCTTCCCCAGATGAGCTCCCTGTGCATGTTCAATGTGCAAAAATCATTTAAAAGTCTATGACYTACTGCTGACACAGTCATCTCTAGTGGAGTCAGCCTTAAAATTCAGTGTGCTTGCTTCTAAGGGTCAATACCAAAATAATAATAAGAAAATGAAAAGTAGGTATGATTGAATTTGCTGGTACATCTCATCAGGCACTAGTCCCAGCCTCAAAGCTGTTGAACCTCTGTGAGGCCACAAGGTCAGATTTCATGGCAAGGTGAACTATTCAAAGCTAGTGACTTATATTCCCCATTTTTATGCTTCTTAAAAAAAAAAAAATCCAAATAGGAATCATTCTGCATAACAAAGTATTTGATAGAGAAGAGAAGCTTATTTTTCTTTCCAGGCCTATTCTTGCTTGAGTGTGTTTGGGTTTCTGCTTTCTGTAACAGTTTTCAATAGTTTTATGCCTTTACTGAAGCCTTTCTTTTATGGCAATATGTCACTGTAGAGAATTTCATTTTAAAATATCATGAGAGTCTAAAGATTCCATTCCTACTGTTAGGGTCACCACTATGGTGACCTGTGACCCCAGTTAAAGCTATTTTAGACTTTCTTGTTCCCTTGTAGCCAGAATGGATGTTAAGAGAGAAGAGAATTGTTTGTGATACCTTTTAATTCCTTTATTAAACACTTGTTTTTCAATCAGACCAAGAAGTGTCTTTCTGTTCTGTGGGGAAGTTGAGGTGGTTGTCTCCTAGACTAAATGTGAAACTCATAAGAAAGTGACTCCAGAGATTCAGAATGTGGGAATATTTCTATTCAACAAGTAATCATCAATCACCTTCTGCTGTGCTGMTGGAAGTGACATTCTCTCTATGAGRTGGGAAATTAATGTCTTCATCATTTTGATACTGAACATTTTCAGAAGCTTTCACAAAATTAGCAATGTTAGTGCCTAGTTACTAGCCAGATTTGGGGTAGATAATGATGTCTTTCTAACACAAAATTAATTCCTAAGTTTCATCTATATACTTTTACTTGCTGGTCTGCTTAGTGCTCCTGTAGTTGGCTGGTTGGTTTTTGTGTTCCTTGCAAAAATGACCACCTGACAGCAGCTACAAATTGATACTTAATGTAATTCCATTAAGGTTTTACTGAAATTCTTTCTACTTCTGAGGCTTGGCTAAGATTATCTCAAACRCAGAGTTTAGCCTAAAGACCATTTTAAAGCTGAGAATATGTTGCTCCAAACAGTMTTGGTTTATATTTCCAAAATACAGATCCAATACATTTCCCTGTTTATCTAATAGAACATTAAAACCAATCAAAAATATCCCTTAGAAAAAATGTATATAATTGACACAAGAAATTGTAAAATTTGCCATGTACTATGTTCTTCGGGAATGTCTACGAAAAATTGTCTGTCAAATGCAATATTGTATAAATCTGTACTTATTCCTAAAATATTACTTCTGCTGTTTGAGCAAAAGGATAAAGAAGAAGCAGGAGATTTATACTTAGTATCTCCTGCCTCATATGYTGTCACATATTTGACTGCTTGTGTTAGTGGTACACACATCAGTGGGGATCCCAACCCAGAGTCATGCATTCATTTGATCTCTCTGCAATTCCTGCTGCTCACACAGGATGCAGTGACTAGAATAAAGCCTCACAAAAAACAGTGTGCTATGGATTAGCTATAAATATAACACTGTTGTTACTTGTGTGTAATGTTCTTTATAATAAAACTGAGCAGACAGCTTGGCAGTCTAGCAACAGTGCATTAGGTTGTTACACAGAAATCCCTGTGTCATGTGTTCCTTACTTAAACAAAGCTATTCATTCCTTCCATAGCCAAACAAGGAATTTATTAGTGGAAAATAATTATTTTAAAACTTCTCTCCCTGTGGGCAAGCTCTGTCTATCACACTTTCACTGGAGTATCTCACCAGAGCAACCAATATCTTGGTCTGCTTTCCTACTGCAAAATAACAGATGTATCTTCATATTTTGAAACTGAGTGTAACACTAATTTTCTGTGTGCATGGTCTGTAGRTGTTCCACAAGAAGGCAAACAAGAAAATCATGACAGTTACGTCCAACCACAAATCTTTCAGATAGATGAGGTCTGGGAAAAAAGAATGCTCTGAACAAAAAACCAACCCCCCTCCCCCCCMAAAAAAACCAAACCCACAATAAACAAACAAGAAAACAAAAGGTGACACGTCTTGCATTATATATGAAGAGCTTTTCAAGGTGTCTTTAACCATATATTCACTCTTTACCAAYTGCTGATAGTGGTTTCCTAAGAAAGGATTTAAGATCAGGACAAGTGTGTAGTGATACCTCCGAGGTGTGTTCTCCATTATTTTAGTCGGTGAGGTAGTTTTGCATTTTTGTAATTCAGGCTTGAGAAGGTTTCAGTGAAATCTTCCTAGTCCTGAAGGGAAAAGGGAGAGTATTTCTAAGGAATACTTATCAGGAGAA
>QVAJ01000059.1:1983847-2003687 GCA_003546035.1 Mixornis gularis | reverse complement strand
AAGAGCTTAATGACAGTTATTTTACTCTTCAGGTATTTTCTCCATATATGGAATATGATTCAAACTTTGAAGTCTTGGTGGAAAAAAGCAGTACCTTTAAATTGCCACTGGATGTGACCCACCTTTTTTCCTGAAGCTAGATTTCTGAAGCAGGCATCTACAGGAAGTTATTCAAAGACATATTCTACTGTTATGAAAGGAAAGAGCCAAACCTAAATGCTTTTTCCAAGAAAACAAACAAAATTATACCCACAACAAGCAGACATCTGTTTGGTTTTATGTGAAGATTTTCTTACCAAGTTTAGTTCCTCCAGGAGACAACAAAATCATTGCTGCACATTTCTAGTCCTGCTCAAACACAAATATCCCTGCAGCATGCTACCATACAAATGATTTTGAAAACATTTGATGTATTTTAACMATTAAAAAATCCTAATTAATCAAGGAGAATTTTTGGATCAAAATTAGTGTAWTTTAGAAAAGGTGTTTTTTGATATATATGTCCTGTTCCAGTTCTTTAAAAATACTTATTGTATTCAAATCAGTATATGCAAATATTTGCTTTAATTAAAGTAGCATTATATCTGTTTTCTCAAACTTTTTCAATGGTTGCTGCTTTAAATCTGCCTTTCCATTCATGGCACCAAGGGCATTTCAAGTTTATTGAGTGAAAAGGCATTACAGGCCGATCTCAATACGTCGTTTTTACCCTTGTGAGGTAAGGCATTAGTTARATTAGATGGTGCTGACTGTCAATACCATGCCACAGACCTTASATTTGTGTTAATGAATAATAGTGTTTGGTGCAGGGTAGATAATCTTCAGCGTTGTTTCTATTTTCTGCAATTATTGCCTAAAAAAAAAAAAAAAATTAAACCAGTCAAGTTCTGCTCAATCAAATTTTACGGCTGTGCTCACTTACCCTGTGGCTGCTGCTCTGCCTCTAAAGGTGTCGGGTACTCCCGGCAGACCTTCCYAAAGTTTGGTGTGCAGGGACATCTAGCGGCACAAGGATTACAGACCTGACCGACAGGCTGATTATTCCAGGGCCTGGGACCCCTTGAGGACACCCAGAGAGGGGCGACCAAGCAAAGGGMTGTGAATCCTTCCCGCTTTCAGGGACTGTGATGGAGAGCAGGAGCCACTTGTACTGTTATCTGCAGATCCCCTTTCACCACATGACACTTGCTAAGAAGGTAACAGGGCAGATCCTTGCTAGCATTTAAACCTGTCACGTTGCTCTAKTTTCTTGTATCAGTGAACATGCCAGCACATGGCACTGCTGAGACTGCAATCCAGGAGTGGTGCTATTTATTCTARTGACAAGTGTCTGCTTTTCATTATTTTATGTCCTTTTCTACACAGGTTTATATCATCAAAATAACTGAACAACTTCYCTGAATTAATTTTAAAATATGACTAACATTTGTCATGTTTTGTTTCTTCTTTTTTTCTTTTGAGGAGAAACACTGACTGTGAAATGACTTCCAAGCAGGCAGAGTCTGCTTATGACTCTCTGTTTGAATATATGTGTTACTAAATTGTACTACATGAAGCGTAAAGGGGTGATCCTTAGTTTGTCAAGGTAGAAACAGGTGAGAATTTGCTCCTTTGAACTAGACTTTTTAGATAGTTCTGACTTCTCAAAGGCAGTACCTGGTTTTATTGTAGGTAGTTCTGTTGTGCTGAAAGAACAGAACTGTCATTTGTGGACATCAGTGGTTGCACATTTTCTGCATCTGATTGCAGCTTGCTGCAAACAAACCTCACTGACATAAGGTGTCTTTCTGACTTTAGTGATAACCTGGTTTAAAATAAATATGGAACATACCCTGGGGCATCAATTATGCTAAGCCTTTTCACTGTAGGAAAAAGTAGGAACAAAAAAGGAAAGAAATAGACATAATATATATTCATGTGAGAATGTCAAATATTTGGGCTGATTTGAAAAAAAGAACTTCAGCAATGAAATATTCATTATAAGCACACAGAGAGAGTGAGAGAGAGAACACATAGTTGTGTTATGACCAGCTCCTTTCTGTGTACCAAATAATTTAAGCTACATCAAAAGAYACTACTAAAAATATGATTTTGAAAATCTATTTATATTATTAACACACTTTTCTTCTGCCATACAAAAGTTTCTGTAATCATAAMAGTTTTGAAATGTTAGAATGTAAGATTATAGGAAGCAGAAGAAATGAAAATGGGGATAAGAGCCTGTACAATCTGTACTGATTTATTATAAATTGATTGAGATTATTTTACTGAGTTAATAAAATGAGGAAAAGAAAATAGTTTGGGTCTGGTTTGTTTTGTTTTAATTTTCCAATTGCAAAAAAAATAATCACCATTGCTTTGTAAAAGGGTAATTCTCATATTAATTCTCATAGYAAAAGGCTTCCAATCAAATTATTTCTATCACCTCTGATTGTCACATTTTCAAAATGCTGATATTTGGAAAGATACATCAGAAATTATCTTCAAAATGTGAATAAAGAAAGCCATGAAATCTACAATTCATAAAAATCCATAGCATCTTCAACTTCCAATATCTTACTTTTTCTGTAACATTTCTGTGTTGTTTTTGCACAGCCTGGTTTTTGGCAGTGGGGGGAGGGCCACAGGGGTGGCTCCTCTGAGAAGCTGCTGGAAGCTTCCACCAGCTCTTGCAGAGCCAATCCCTGCTGGCTCTGAAGATGGACATGCTGCTGGCCAAGCCAGAGACAATTAGAGATGATGGTAACATCCCAGTGATAACATATTTAAGAAGAAAGCAAAACAAAAGTAGTGGTGCAGTTTTAATTGTAGCCAGAGAAGAGGAAGAGGTGAGAACRTGTGAGGGAAACCAACATGGAGACACCAAGGTCAGTGGAGAAGGAGGGGCAGGAGCTGCTCCAGGCACTGGAGCCGAGGTTCCTCTGCAGGCTGTGGTGAGACCATGGGGAAGCAGCTGTGCCCCTGCAGCCCATGGGGATCCATGGGGGATGCAGCGATCCACCCACAGCCCATGGGGACCTGCCCACGCCAGAGCAGATGGATGCCTGGAGGAGGGAGTGGGAGACCTGGTGGAGAAAGAGGCCCTGCTTCCAGGCTGGAGCAGCCTGTTCTTGGAGGACTGCCCTCCATGGAAAGAGAAATTCATGTCACGGCAGTTTTGGGAGGAATRTCTGCCTGTGGGAGGGACTCACGTTACAGTAGCTGCAGTATGGCTGCTGCTTGTGGGAGTGGACCCACAMTGGAGAAGTTCACGGAGAACTGTGGCCAATGGGAGGGATCCCATGGTGCAGCAGGGGAAGRACTCCTCTCCWAGAGGAGTGGAAGGAAACCTCGGGTGATGAACTGACCACATCCCCCTGCCCTGTCTYCATGCACTGTTGGTGGGAATGAGGGAGGGGTAGGGGAAAATAGGTGTTCTTCAAGGGATTATTTTTGCTTCTCATTATCCTTCTCTGATTATGTTACTACTAAACTCATTTTATGTCTCTAAGATGAACCTGTTTTACCCTTGGAGTGTTTTCTCTCAGTCCTTATCTCAACTCATGAACCCTTTTTTCTCCTCTGCCCACGTGTGGCAGGGGASGATGAATAAGAGGCTTTCATGGGTGCCTGGAATTTGACCAGTGTCAAACCATGATAATTCGTAACATTTATTTGTTGGCTCTGGTTGTGAAAAAATTCATCCTCTAATTTTAATACAGTAATGAATATTCCAGATCTCTGTCTTTCATATTAAACAGCCATCTTTCTCCTTGACTGTCTTGGGTTATGTAACCAAAAAAATGTTTATTCTATTTCATCTGTTGAAATTCGGTTGGGGAGGTGTTCTTTCTTTATCTGTTGTAACTCCAGGAGGGAGAGGGTGACTGCCTTTCTGATAACAAGCCAGCTGTTAAAACCGGGTGGGGCATTGTTTCTTATCTCTGTCCACCCTCCCAGGGGATATCTTCTGTAATGGGCCATTAAAGCTTATCACCCTAGTGCCTCCCATTACCTCCATGGGGATATCTTCTGTTAATGGACCATTAAAACTCACCAATGACATGACACATTACATCATCCCATTGTGAGATCCTCTACCCAGGGAGGAGGAGCCAAACCATTTCCACCTAGATAAAAAGGAGCCACAAGTGTCACCAGGCAATCCAGTGTTCTCATGGGACTCCCGAAAGAAGACTGGACCCATCTCTGGACMCTTTCTCTACAGGACCATCTCTACTTCCAACAGGACCACATCTGCCGCTCCAGGAGGGCTTACTTTTGGACTGTTTCCAACACCCTGACCAACAGGGTGTTGGGTTGTATTCTGACTCTGTCAGTGATCTTTTGAATTATTGCATTTATTTTATTTTACTTCTTTCTTTTTTTCTTTTTTTACTTTACTTTTTTTTCTTCCCATTAAATTGTATTTCTGACTTGGAATGTCTGACTGGTTTTGCTTTCAAACCACTACATTGACAATTCATGATATACCTGACATCAACAGGCAAATGTTTTATTCACGTGCAGAAGAAATCTCTGACAGTTGATTATGCTGTCATATTTCCCCTGTAACTCAACTTATCAAAACATTAGCCAGCATTCTTGTGAATCACCAAGGCAATATTCACCAGATGTAGTATCTGCAATGAACTAATTTTGGATAATAAACTAGAAAATACTTCAGGGGAATTAGGATTGTGACTGCTGTTTCACTCATATGAGTGATATGAATATCACTCATATCAACAGTCTGTATACCCAAATCTAGTTTTTAGAACTATAGGAAAAAAGTGGATAACGGCCAAGAAATTCAAATGAATATGATATGAATATGAATGGTATGATATATGAATATGAAATTCAAATGAATATGATTAAGAACTGTACCTCATGTAGTTTAGCAAATTATTTAACTACATTCATTAAATCTTGTACACATATGCAATTGAGCAGAGAGCTCCAGTCAGTAATGTATAAAACAAATTCTCTTCTGATGTTTGGAGCAACCGCTGTTGTCCACAATACTGGGAAGAGAGGATAATACAAACACTGAAAATTTTATTTTTGCTTAAATACCATTTTAACTTGTACAGCGATGAAAAGATTTAACAGCCATTTTCACTACCATGTGATTAACAGAGATCATATGCATTATTCAGATAATGGGCAGGTGTTGGGTGAAACTCAGTTCTGTTGCAGGAAAATGAACAAGTTGTAACCAAGAGTTCTTCCTCCATATTTGAGAGAGAAAATCAGCGATTTATTCTACCTGTCATGTACAAATATTTATAAGATCACTGGGGCCCTGGGTCCAACAAGTACTGCAGTGTCCATCCTATCCCATTCCTCTTCCTTCCCCTTCTGGGCCTGGGCAGAGAGGCTAGGGCCACTTCTGTCATGTGGCAGTGACTTAGATAAGGTCTGGGATCAGACTCCATGGGTCTCCTCCTCCCATGAGGGCTGTGCTGGAGCTCAGCCCCTTAGCCCTGGCCCTTGCCTGGGCTGTGCTGTAGGGATACAAGTGACACAGCCAATCCTTTATGATCCTTGCCTTCCTGACTTGCCCTCAAAGATCCCTTGGAAAGTCATCCTGGGGCAGCTCTGTTTGGACCTGCTCTGCTATCCTTGGAAAGGGCTGCAGGACTATATTCCATGTCAGGACTCTGCAGCACCGCATGCAAGGTAATTGTGTTTGTGCCCCTGAGAGAGTGTAAGAAGGTGACACAGGCATACTGCTGATGGCACTACTCTTTACCTATACTGAGCAAATATGAGCCACTGGGAGGAACTGTGGTAATTTCTGTCAGCAGCTGCTGGGAAAGGGAAAAATTACTTGCTTCTCCTGTCTCTGCAGAAACCCACGGACAAATTGCTAAAGAGTCATAAATGGAGAAACTAGGAATGGAAATTTTCAAAACTTCCAAAACTCCTGTTTTGAATGTTATTACAAGCTTTTTTCTCTATTAAGGAACAATAATTTAAAATTATTTCCTTCCCATGGAGCAAATTCCTCCACAGCTTTACTCTTTACCTAATCTTTATTTAAAAAAAAAAAAAAAAAAAGTGCCCACATATTCTGAATTTCAAGCCCAGACCTCTAAATAAGGTCGCCATAGCTCTTTCCTATTTGATTAAACGAACCATGGCTCTTGCTTCAGTGTGAAGTATGAATAATGAGTATTTATTTCCTAACATCATCAGTTCCGTAAAATAAATTAAGTGTGTGGATGGTGTAGAGGAAGGCTATCCCAAGGCACTCAGCGCTGGCCTGGTTTTACTCTGACTGAAGTTAGTGAGAATTTTCCAGAATTTAACAAGAGCATCAGTAAGCTAACATAACTTCCTTTAAAAATATTGTCCTTAGTACTTCTAAGCTACTTTGAAAGTCTGAAATGAAAAAGCCCTTTAGAAGTGCAAAATTGCTGTATTATCATTATATTGAGACTAGTTTACTTTTAAAAAAAAAACTGTTTAAATTGCTGTATTATCATTATATTGAGACTAGTTTACTTTTAAAAAAAAAACTGTTTAAAATAAACCCTGTTTTCAATGCATTGGAAGAGTTAGGGCTTCCTGAGAAGAATGGTATAAGTAAAGTTTAATTTAAAAGTCACGGGTTAATATTTCTGGTTTTAGATAAAATGGGATYATACACATTACTCTTTATTTTGGATACAGAAAAGAACTTGCAATCTGATACAAACTTCTGAACATAAATACTGCTCTTTTTTTCTAAACCAAGTAATTAATTTACCTCAGCAATAACAATATATATATTTTAATGGGAATTGGAATAAATGTMATGTTGTAATTTCAGAGATGACCAAAAAGTTAATATTAATACATAATGCCAAAAACACCATTTGGGTTTCTGAATAATGTCCGAAGAAAGCACAAGGAAATATTTCTTTCATCTGTAATGAGCCTTAGAGAAAGTATTTTAAAAAATCTAGCAAGATGGTTGAAGTTCAAAAGAAATTAAAGCCTGAGCTTTGAGATACTGCAGGTTAATATGATTGGATAATAAAACTCTCTTAAATATAAGAAAAATATTAATCTGAGGTGCACTTCCTTGGGCTTTTTCTCAAGTTATAGCTATTGTCCATAACACTATTTCCAAGCTAAATTAAAATCTGGTGCTAAATTTGCGTTTGCTAATATGATAGCCACTAACCTTAGGGCTGGATGGGAAGGAGAAAATTGCTTAATTCCAGGGTAGCTCCCTTTTATGTGAAAGGGAACTATTTTAGAGGGCTGCTGGGTGTAATCCTCTCTTAAAACACTTTCATCCTTAATTGCACTCAAACACCATAAGCAGTATTTCTACTCAATTTTTTGTGAACACGTATTTTAATCATGAGCTAACAGCCAGAATAGATGGATTAGACTAGCATGTATCAAAGTTAAACATGAATATGCTCCCTGCTTTTAATGCAGGCACTAAAATGAGAGCCACTGAGAGGYCAAAGAGGTCATGAAGATGTAGGTGTCTGTAGTTCCACAGTATAGACAGATCATCAGCATTGCTGTCTTCCAACTCTGACTTCTACTCAGGATTGAGTAATAAGACAGATATATCAAAAAATGGCAATTTTTTCTCTGAAATCCTGGTGTTACTAATACCAGCTTAACGATTTCACTTTTGTCACTAGGTTGGTTTTCTTTGTTTTTTTTTTTTTTTCTTTTTTTGAATGTCTTTAATTTATGAGCAGTCAATATCATAACTCATTATTTATTCTAGAATTCAGATCATTCACAATTAAGGCACCTACATCTGTACAGATTCCCATTAAGTGAAGAGAGTGTCAGAAGAGGGACACRTTTTGAAAACTGAAGTCACTTATTTTGTAGGATAACTTGTAGGATAGGCTCTCTCCTCACAGCCCTCTTCTGCCACCCACAGCTATTCAGACTTGTACTTTCCATTGTTCCCTACTAATTACTCTTAGCACACTGGAACTCAGCTGATCTTCCTCCCACCCATAGACAATTCCAGCGAATTGCCTTTTCCCTCTGTAGCTGATCAACTCTTGTAAGGACCAAACAGAGACTATAAAAAAAGAGCAGTAGGGGCTTGTGAATATATTTCCAAGTTACAATAACTGATCAGACAGTAAATAAGTAAATAAATGTCATTGTGCTGCCAAGACTTTGTAATCAATCAGAGGGAAAGTTAAGTATGACGGAAACCAGTAACACAAAATCTAAGATTTATTTACTAAGTAGGATAGATGCAAGAGTTAGATTACAGTTCCTATTCTAGCTCATATATGCGCACACATGAGTCTGCATAGGCTGCCCACATCAGAAAAGGTATCCAATCCATCTGTGATCAGCACCTTGGTCTCAAGRGCACAGGACACATGTTTCACCTGCCTGAGATGTCCAAGACCTGTCACCTTAATTCTGGCAACAGGTCCACTTYCTATACTCAAGAGGTATTAGCTAACAATCCCTCAAATTCTTACAGTACACTTTCACAAGAATGGTGGCTGAAAAGCCCTTAGTTTTTTATTGTACATTTCTATAAATTCTTAACTCCCACAGTAAAATCCCCAAAGGAGCTGACTAAAAAGCCACAACACACTTCTATGTTTCCTCCATTCCCACAACAGACTTCAGTATGGAACAGAAGGTAGAATATGATGGTTGTGTTTTGCCCAGGCAAAGGAAACGGGGAGAGAAATGCAGACAGAAGAGGAAGAGAGAGAACAAAAAATATCACCAGTCTTTAAGGTGTCATATTGGTTCTGCCACAAGGATGGTCTGGAGCTGAGACACTGAGGAAAAGAAAGTGAAAGAGAACGAGGAAAAAGAGAGCTGGGAGTCCCAATCCCTTTGTTGTTAACCTGGTGCACACCTCTTACATAAACTAGACTTTTTAGTCCTGGCTGGTTCATGTATACACAGCCAGCTCTTTATGCTCTCCTCCTCAGGGTGAGTCCAGGCACAGGACTGATTCTCAAGATGGAGCAGGAATTTGACTCAGAACAGTGTTTCCCCAGTTTAACAGGACCCTCTCTTCCAATCCCATGTGTCCAGTTGCAGCTATGAGAAGGTATGACAGAAAATACAAACTCCTCTACATTAAGTCAGTTGCCTGTTGATAACTAAATTACTGTCATCTTCTGGGGCCCTACCCTAGATGTATTACATGGACGAAAAGCTGTTCGCACTTTATGCATCTTTCTTTCCTAAATTATTTGAGAAAAGTGGATATAGTCCACCTCTTTAGTGTATGCCTTCTCCATAATAATCATCCATGCTTTGTTAGTGATCCCAGCCCAATAGTTTAAAGTGATAGAGCTGGGCAGATACAGCCAAGGTCTTATTTAAATTATGCTTTTTTATATGTCACACTATGACATTCCCTGTCTAATTAATGTCATCTCCATTTAACTTATCAATAATTTGCCTTCTTCCTCATCACAAAATGAACTACATCTAGAAGCATAATAAGTGTCACAGGTGGTAAGTTTTGTTTCTTTTTTTTAAGAATAAATTCAAACAATATAGAAAGAGCCTTAACTTTTGTTCAGATTTTAGTGCGTAGTGGATATACATGACTGAGAATAGATGTCAGTTCCTAAACAAGTAGTAGCACTGAAAATCATTCCAGGGTGAAGGCTACCACCTACAAGAYGAGGAGTTAAAATATTTGTCCTCAGTTTTTTCATAGAAGGTGGAATTATTTGTCRTCCTTTGAGTTCAGAGCCATATGGAAAGTGTCAGAAAATTATGGATCTCCAGTTTTCCCAGTCCCAATGTATAAAATGATAACCTTCATCAAATACAGAAAAACAAATTATTGAAATATCAACACAACTAAAGGAGATGAAAAGCCATATCCTTGTGACTGATGTCTTGTTACAGTCATAGCCTCTGTAAAAATGAAGGAAATGGTAAGGCATTTATAATCTAGTGGGTAGGAGAATATTGGAAGGATAGAATAGGCAGCAGTCAATCCTTATGTCTATGAATTTAGAAATATTTCTTTCTGTGACTAGCAGTCTTCTTACTATTTTTACCACCACTTCTTCTTAGTCCTTACCCCTATTCACTCAGAATTATCTGCCTCATCTTTAATGCTTCTCATCTATCTTGCACTTGCGTTTTTCAACTCACTTTTGGTTTTCTTCTTTTTCCTCATTCCTCATCTTTAATCAGTAGAACATCATAAAGAACAGAAGGCAGAAAAAAACTGATTCTGTTGAACTTTAGAAAACACACCACATCAAGGTGAAATTCTGTTTCTGAAACTGTATACAGACAGATGTTGAGAAAAGAATATGAACAGGATAATAACACTACTCTTCAGCATGCTGTCATAATTTAAATACTTCCAGTTGGAGAGATTACATTATCTCAATGTATTTTGCTTTTAGAACTGTAGAAGTACCATTTATTCCTTAAGCAGTGCTAACTTTTTTTGCCACCTGAAGAAGTTTCTAAGGCTGTGTGAACTAATTTTCCTTTTTTTTTTTTTTTGTTTGGTTTGGTTTGGTTTGGTTTGGTTTGGTTTGGTTGGTTGCTTTTGTTGGGTTTTAGTTAAGGCTGGACTTGTATGTTAATGATGTACGAAAAGAATAATTCACATACTACATGGAAGCTAGAAAAAAATGAGGACAGAGGGTTTCAGCTGCTAAGATTTAGGATTTAACAACAAATTTAGGAAAAACCATGTGACTGTAAACTCTAGTCTGCTGATACTTTCTTCGTTGGTGGTGATTTTTTCCCTTCTTCCTAAGACCTCTCTTAGATTTAATACGTATCTGTGAAAGCAATCTGGGGTACAACTGACAAAATAATTGAAGAAGTTTGTTCTTGCTATTTATATTCAAACAAATTCTATTTCACATCTGCATTAACACTCCTCATTTCAGAAGGCAGTAACTGTTAATAAGCATGCATGACATATGGGTAATCTCTTCTGAAATTAACTCTTCAAATTCACTGCAACATGAAATTACCATTTATAACAGTTAAATCACAGTTACAATTTCATAAACTTCTGTTTAAGTAAATTTCTTAATAAAATTTTCATAAACTTCAGAAATTTTAATCTAACATGTCCTGCTGGTTTTTGGTTTTGTTTTTTTTTTTTTTTTTTTTTTTTTCTTTCCATGGCAACAGGAAGTTCATTTTGCTTCATCTACAGTACAACTACTCCATTCTGTACATGCAGGAGAAAAGACCTTCTCTATTTCAACAATCTTTGTAGATGAAATGTTCCAAATTTGCAAGTATATCTATTTAAGTGGAAATGAACCCAAGTTATTCTGTATTCTGTGACTCCACTGATATCTTGAAATTCAACTAGTCTTTCTCTGACTAACCTATAATGTTAAGATAAACAGTTTCCTCTTTTTCTTTTTTKTTTGTTTGCTTATTTCAGAACTTCAAAAAAAGAAAAACAGGAAAAAACAACAATAAAGCATCAGATACCAACAATGATGAAACAAAAACAGGTTGATATTTTTTTCTCTTCAGTATAATTTGACTTCTTTTATGTAGAAACTTTTTATCCTTTTTTAAGCATCAGACATCTTCACATGTATTCTTAATTTTGAAATGCCTACTAGCAGAGGTATCCCACAAACCCAAAGGGACAATGCCACATTAATTTTCCAAATAAATAAATATTGTATTGAATACAACTTTTTATTTCAGTGACCATATACTGACAAATGGAAAACCAGTACCTCAGTTAGAAAATTCCAGAGAGAGCAAGCTGAATTTCAAGGCTACGACTGCAGTTTTGTTGCAAGCCAAATGAATGTCATAGAAACTCCTCAGTACTCCTTTCCAATAGGTATAAAAAATAGATCGTTCACTGAGATTTAAATTTTTTTAAGCTCATTATTATTAAAGTATTTAAACTTATTTGAGACATGCTGCATTCACACTCCCACAGAGACTTGATTGTATTTATTTAATTCTTCCACTTCCTTAAGATTCTTCCAATTCACTTAAGACCACCTGAGAACTCTCACTCTGTGTGCTTTGCAGAGGATATAGTGATAATATATTTTAAAATCTCAGTAGTGACTACAAACAGTTTATAGGACTTTGAAATTAATGATCTGAAGCTGAAATTCTTAGATCCAGCCATGTTAATATTTATTCATACCTTTCATGCCATCATTAATGCAATGGAGCACAGTCAAACAGATACCAAGCTTCTAAGATTCGGCTCATGAAGAACTAACAAGAAAGTCAGACTTATTCTCATTGGAAATGAAGAAACCTTGTGATGTCCTAATTAAAGTACTGCTGTTTCAAAGATGATAAACACTGATCCAAGTAAGGATTAACAGTTGCAAAGAACATCATGATCTCAAAAAGTAGTAAAAATCCATAAATAATTTATAGTGAAACATTTTCTTCCTTCATATGACAATGTACTTAGGAAACAAATGAAAGATATGTTTTTTACATCTACATTCAGAAGATGTTTGAGAATTAAAATGATCAAAAATGTAGGTAGGATTTAGTTGTTGGTTTTGGKTTTTTTTTCCACATAACCAATAATGCAGAGAAAGTTGTTAAGTTTAGTTTTGTGCTGAAAATAGCATAAGCAGATCCTGGTGCTCCCTTAAGGCTTTGCTGCAGAGAGAATTCCAGGGCTGGTGCACACCAATCCAATCAGACAATTGTGGAAAGACCCACTGTTCAGACAAGTATCAAAGTATTTTTGATTTAGCAAACCCCCTTTTTTTTTTTCTTTTTTTTTTTAATAACTGATTTCAGGACCCTAAAATATGATAAAAAGTTCCTTTCATGTTTTTCTCCCCATAAGTCTGTGAAGCAAGCTTTGRGATAGGAGTGAGGGACTGTTCCATGACACATTTTGGATATTGTTATGAAATTTTTAGATTGAGAAAATAGCTCTGTGTTCTTTCAATAGTTTAATGAGATTGCATATTCTTCCAGGTAGTGCTCTTAACATGTTAATAAACATATTTAAACAAATTCATTAATTAATTATCAATATAAATGCCCCTAAATTATAGGGAAGTGGCTAGTCCCAGTCATTTCAGAGCTGAGAGAAAAAAMTATCAGCTAGGATGTACAAGTTCAAAATGTTCTTAAACCAGGAAATTATTTCAGTATCACACAAACCAGCTTAATAGCCCTTTATTTTATAGGTGAGAAAGTTCAAYATTAATTTAAACCGGAAATAGCTTTTTCAGCAATAAGAATACTGCAGATTACTTCACCTGGGCAACTTTGGCAAGGACTTCAGTAGCAAACCTGGTGAGTCAATTAAATGGAAGTGCTACACTGAACCTTTCCTTTGAGGGAGGAAATCCTATTGAAGAGCAATTTCTCCGATACAATGAAAATGGAAAATTGATTTACAGTCTAAATGTGTCAGTTCTTATAAATAGAGTTATAATGAGGGTCTGTAGAATGTCAGATAAAGAAACAGAGGAYTGACTGGGGGAACAGATAACACTTCTGTATAAATGAAGTATAATTGTTCAATCAATAGTTTGCTTTAAAGGTTTAAGTAAGATTTCATTAGACACAGATCAAACAGGTGTCTCTGTACAGAGAGCAATGAACTGCAGGTTTATGGTGAGAAAACTTTCACTCAGAAAAGAGTTAAAACGATAAAAAGCTACTAAAATGCACCAAAGCAGATCATGGTAATGAATAGTTTTTAACACCAGCTAAATAGTATCCTTTATCTCTCTTTCCCTCTCCCTCTCTGCCCTACTGTATCAGCAAAGGTAGCCRCTGAGGTAGGTTGTTTCCTGCAAAACCTTTCCATTTCAGCTATTGCTGCCACATGGCAGGTGTCATTCTTTAGGTATGAAGCAGCTGCTGCTGAAGTTAAAATCCATAAAATGAGTAGCATSGCATTCAGGCTCAATGCACTGCATACAAATAGATATTTGCCTAGAGAACCATTCCCCAAGTATYGATGCAAACATTTTAAACTGGCTTAAACAGCCCTTCTCCTGCTTTTCAGACGTTCAGCAATCTAATCAGGGAACAATAGCAACACTGTGATTTACAGCACACTTAAAAAAGCAAATACTCAAACAAATAATGGGAACAGACATGATTGCTCTCTATAAATACTCCAGGAATGAGCAAGGTAGTAAAATGCCCAGGAGGAGAAAGAACTTTTTAAACTAAAGGACAATGTTGGCAATTGGCAATAAATAAATTTAGACTGGAAATTAGGACATTGCTAACTATTAGAAGAGTCAGACTATGGAGCAAAGTCCCAGAGGGATAAGTGAAGGAAAAATATCAACTATATTTAAAGACACATACAAAAAATTTTGTGAAAGCTGTTAGAGAATAATAAAGAAATATAATAGAGAAAAGTGGAGATTAGGCCAGTGCGCCCAGATTCTTTGCAGCTTTCTGTCATACTTTAACAAGTATGATGAAGAGAATAACAGCAATTCATAGGGTGATACCAATTCCCATCCCTTTCAATTGGCTGGAAACAGTATTTTARCTAGGAAAAATTGCCATATTCATTGAATATGTTGCATACAGTTTGAAAATCTGAAGTGAAGAATAATTTGGTTTCATAGGCACACCTATCATATATTTCAGAACAGGATATGTAAATGACCTGAAGCTTATGCCTACTGCTCTGGCTAGAAAGCATGATTTATTGATGGCATAAACCCCCATAGTCCCCAAAGAGCATCCCGTAAGTCCCTTAAGTACATCATTGCTTAAGTGCTTAACTAAATAACCTGGGTAGAAAGCACAGTCAAGCTGAATTTAACTGAAAAATTTTCTTACCAGAAGAGTACTAGTTTAAACTCTAGGAAAAGACTGAAACTTTATCTCCCATAACCTTGGCGACAGCCTAATTTCCAAACTGTTGGGTTCTGTTAGATGTTAGCTGTTCTATCACTACCATTTTATGATGTCTTGACTACTAGATGTCCTTGGAGAAATCTGTTGATCAGACAAAATAAATAATCAACCTCTTTAGAGGAACAGGAATGWCCCTTTAAAGCTCTGAGCATTTTCCAGGGCTAGGTAGGCTCTGAGAAGTAGTTAGGGGAAATTTTCTTTTCCTTAACAGTGGCAACTTTATCATTATTTGTACTAAAGGATGTCTTGGAATTGTTTAAATKATATCATTGGGAAAATCATACAAGACATTTATTAATGAGTCTGCCAGGTGCTTCTTCCAAACACAATCCTCACCCGCAAAGAATTTCTGAGAACTTGTTAACGAAAAGGAAGACGGGTTGTTTCTCTAATTAGGTTATATTGTGGATATGTAAAAACAAACTACAACAATTTAGCAACTAAAGAAAAGAATGATTTTTGGTTTGACACTACACGTTACTAGGAAGAACATCTGTGTATCTAAYTTTCTGCAATGAGCAGTTAATGGCTAAAACATAAATCATCTAATTAAAAAAAAWGTGATAATGATGATAGTACTTGGCTTCCAACTTATTTTAGTCATTCTTTAGAGTTTTTTCTCCTTCAGTACTGATTACAAAGGTGCACTATATTGCTGCTGAGTTATAATCACTTTAGTATTTTTAGTTTTTAATAACAGTTTCTSTATTCATTTCAGTTTGTGATGATGATCCCAGCATGTTATAATAATTTGCATCACACTTCTAAATGAGAATTGATTTTGTTTGCATGGGTAATTTCTCAGCAATTCCCCTTAATTTCAAGATGAATGTGTTTTTCAATTTTTCCAATTATGTAAAAAACAAACAAACAGCCCCCCCCTCCTGTGGAATCTCTCAGAGTTGCTAAAACCTTTATACCAATCTGTTTTAAATTAATTGTCTTTAACTCTGTGGGAGATTGTTAAGCACCAGCAGGATGCACTGAGGCTGTGGAGTCTCTTTCCTCAGGAATTTTAAAATCTCGGTTGGACACAGCCCTGGTCAACCTGCTCCTGCTTTGAACCAGATCTATGACAGGATGACTTCAAGACCTCCCACTGAAACTGAATCTTTCCACGACTTTATGAAAACAATCATTAATCAGATTATATATTGACACTCTTGTACATTGAAATTTACAGGGAAGTAATTTGCACGATTCAGTCAAACAGGAGTACAACAATAAACATTTTAAAATAGCTACATTTTTTRAAGTCTGCACATTTGCGCATGTATGTTTTTGCATATTTACATACATGCATGTATATTTCTTTCTACCAATGCATGTATTCATACATGTTCTATTATGTTAAAACATCCCTTTTTTATATAGATTTTGGTGCTTAATACACTGACTTTTTTTTTTAATTCTTGATATTTGGGCTTTATTTCCAGTTCATTCTAATTATATTTCTTCACAAYGAAGATTGAAACTAGAGCTAGTCAACAAATGAATAGTTTTGATTAAGAAAAATAAGTAGGCTATCCAAAAAGAATAATATTTTATTTCCTTTAAAAGACACTTAGTTGATTAAATCTCTCTTTTTTTTTTTTAATGCTTTTGACTTCTTTGTTTTTCTAAATAAAATTATTAGGAAATTTCTGGTTCCCATAATGCCTGTATAAATTGAATGTAAAACTACGATGTATACAGAGTTACAGCTGCTGGTGTATTTATTCAAAACCGAATATGACTAATTTATACAACTAATTATAGAGAAAGTAATGTTGTTTTTGTGGTGAATTTCATCCTATCACCATCTGTTACATATTTCAAAACAGGTTTTTAATCCAGAAGGTGCTTTCACTTGGAATGATGACAAATKAATCTATATCTTTATTACCGGACATATTAATTTCATTACAGCCATAATACATTAGAATATCATGTAATGTCAAGTTCTTCTTTCTTGCTTGCATAAAATCTGTACTGACTTTAAGTTCATTACAACCAAAATACCTCTTGAAATCACACCCAGCATATATCATAAAACATACAATATCGAACGCACAATCTGTTCCTAGAAATTGTCATTAGAAATATTTCCTAAAAGTTGATTTTGAACTACAGGAATAGATGTTTTTACATGAAGTGAGGCACTTAATGAGTGTCTCAATTCTGAGCAGCTTTAATTCCCCAAATTTTTTTTTTTTTTTAAAGTATTTTCTGTTCTTTCATGGAGTCTGTGTTTCCATCTTCCCTGGAGATGATTGTTATGTTTAGGAATGAAATGATACTTTTGTCTGTCCAACTATCTTGTCGAGCAGGTAGAATTCAAYATAATCCATCTGCTGTCTGTAGGATAGCACTTTCATTCTTTTCTTTCTGCTTGCTTTTATTAACAACTAAACAATAATACAAATCCATTTTAAAAGAATTGGCTACTTGGGATATATTTTGCATAGTTTTTCCAGAGAAAGCTCTGGTTTCAGACTGGAACTTTCCCAGCTTCAAGCTGATGAAGATACTGTGCTCCTCAGAATGTGAACCTGCACTGTCCTGTTTTGTTCTAGAGATAATTTCCAGCTCAAGGTCTTAGTGTGGAGGGCAGGGAGGGAAACTGTAAGGAATGTAAATTATTTTAGATGCTAGAGATAATCACATTCTGCTTGACTTGTGAAACCATTTACTTAAAAAAGTGCTAAGACACACTTAATTTAAAAGTGGAAGAGAKAATCCTACTTGAGCCTGATAAGGCCTGAAATCTTTATCAGCTGCATTGCTGGTAAGAGAGCTCTGTGATGGAAAGGATGAACTCACCTGCTTCATTTCAAGCAAACTAAGCTTGCAAGAGAGCCCTCAAGAGAATGTGATCACATAACTGTGCACTGGGCTTGTGTCAGCTGTGCCACATTTGGCAGGCAYCTGCAGCATTAGTCCAGGCAGCACAGCTAGAATCAAGTGGATGTTGCAGAGAGTATATTTTGTCATGTTCTGCTCTAACATCTGCTTAGCATTTTAACTACATCGGTCCTACATTCTAGAGAGGCTATTTTCCTTCTCATTCAAGATAAATTTAAAGAAAAAACATTGGTTGCTGTACACGTCGCTGCAAATAGGGAGGACCCTCTCCTTCTCTCACACACATCTAGGTGTGCATCTGAATGTAAGATGAATTATTGATTTTAGCACCTAAATCATTAACCTTTGATAAAGCTTCAAAAGAATTTGAACTATGTGGCTCAAGTACTTCAGGATAATAATAAATAAATCTATGCCACAAACCTAAGGTCTGGTCCATCCACTTTTTTTATTCAGATCTCTAAAGAAGACGTAGGTCTTTTCACACAGCTATTATATTTTTTAAATTTTTTTCCATGTTCCTTACCCCTGCTCGTCATGGAATAGAACAAGCTCTTAGACATGCTCACGTCCATGCCCCCTCAGCTACTGTAAAAAATTAGCTCTGCAACAGGTTCACAAGATCACTTTCTGTATCTCTGATAAAATGTACAACATGAGAAAAGCAAGAATATTGCTAAGGATTTAAATTTACAGAGTATCAAGTAGGAATAAACAGTTGAATGTTCTTAATAAACAGACCAGAGCCTGTGCTTAAGACGAAGGCAGAAGTTTAAGGAAATTCCTTTTTGACTAGAGAAAAATGTTTTTTTCTACCCGTAACTTTGGAGYTTCCTGAATCTTGAACATGGAAGAGACCTATCAGGCACCTCAGAGATTCTCCAAATTATTTGAGGCACAGCATTGACCACAACCTTCTTGGATTGTGGGGTTTGGGAGAAAAGCTTTCATCTAATTTCCTATAATTTCCACTGTTAAACTTTTAATTAATTCATGCACTGACCTTCTGTCAAGACATCTAGATAAATAAAAAAACTAATTTAGACATTGATGAACTGAAAGAAATCTAAAGCATTGTATTGTCACTGCACCAAAGAGCATCACCTGAGAAATTGCWTAACATAATAAAGCTGTCAGAAATAAAAACATTTCCATCACAATTCATCTAGAATTACTGTGGGTTTTTAAAAGACAATTATATGCAAGAAAAAAAGGAAACACAAAAAGCTCTCAAAGAGATATTATTCCCATGATCTGGGAAAAAGATTAAAGAATGTCACAAAATTTTGAACAAATTTTGGCAAAAATTGTCTAATAAAGTAGATATAGAAAAATAAAAGTCAATCTATACTTGATTTAGGATATGTACTTATTGTTAAATCCCTTGCATTTAGAAAAAYCTGTTCTTTGTAAATCCCAGTCCCCCTCCAGCTCCATAACAGATTTTCTACTTACTTAGGGAGACAAGTACCAGTTTTCCCATAAGTTTCATCTACCCCTTAGGCTTCAATCTCTTTGAGACGCTTTGCAGTTTTAAGATCACAGACGGCATATCATGAGGCAATCTGGCAAAAATAAAAAATAAAAAATAAAAAAAAAAGAGCATAATTTGTAATACTTGCACTAAGGAATTATTATAAAAGTAAATTGTTCCAAAGATGTTGAGAAGAGCTTGCATTTACACAGGAAGAATGAAATAAATAGTGATYCTGAGGGCAAACTTTTGTGTGGTACAAATTTTCATTGTTTACTTTAATGATAATCTTTGTTGTTTGTATTATCTTTATTATTAGTATYATTATCTTGTTAGTCTTCATTTACTTAAGGAGTATGCACAAAGCAGATTAGTGGACAAAAAAAAATTCCCCAAACTCTAACCATGTCTTCAGTAAAGTTACCAATCCTCTTAAGACTGAGATCACTGCTGTCAAAAATCACAAAACTGTGGGCAGTCTTCTCTTATCTCAAATAGATAAAGGAAAGAGAGGGGAGGAGAAAAGAAGTTACTAGCTTTTGGCTTAAGATTTTGTTTTATTTACTTTGATTCTATTCTATTCTATTCTATTCTATTCTATTCTATTCTATTCTATTCTATTCTATTCTATTCTATTCTATTCTATTCTATTCTATCCTATCCTATCCTATCCTATCCTATCCTATC
>QVAJ01000059.1:1950396-1977167 GCA_003546035.1 Mixornis gularis | reverse complement strand
CCCTTCCCTTCCCTTCCATCTTTCCCTCCTTTTAAAATCATTTGTCAGACAGAATTTTAAAATTTCATCTCAGTCCTACTCAATAACAAAAAAAAATCAAGATTCTTATTCCTCTAAATAAATTATAATTGTGCTAAGAATTTCGAAATGGCATTGTTTAGTAATTAAAAAAGAATCTGTCATTTCAAAAGTTCTACTTCAAAGTTTTTAAGCACTTTTAATAATTTGCTTGACAATCAAATAAAAGAGGTATAAATCTAGATACTGTCAAGTCAAAGTTGGCCTGTTCAGAAACTCGGGCATCAGACTGTCTCRTAGCTGGACTTATGCCACAGAGCCAGAAAACATTCTTGTCACCACAAGGAAATATTCAAAAATTTTTCACCCTAGCTCATCTTTCAGCTCTCAGACAGACAAAGCTGAAAATACAAGACTTYTTCTATTGTGTGTTTGCAGCACCAAGGTCGCTTTTTTTTTCCCACTGTGAATCCCTGTGAGTGAGATGAAGAAAGATAAACAGAAACATCCATGAATGAGTAAAGAAAAAATTAATAAGGAATTTGACTGTTTATACAAACATATAATGAATATTGATGTTCCTTTGTGAAGGAAACAGAAAATTCCTTCTTGTTTTTATGATCATCTAATTGGACCTAGGTTTCTTGCTTCTCAGGAACTCAACATATGTGAATTGGGGTTTTTTGTTTGTTTTCCTGGTTTACTTTTAAATGCAGATTTTCTGTGGGGCAGGGACAGCCAGTTGCATGGGGGATAGAAGGTAAATTAGACTCTTATAAATAATGAACAAAGAACAGATTTTGAAAAATATTTTTAKATTTAAATTCTATAGATTTACCTATTTGAATGGAAATCAAATACACAAACACCCTTGGAAATCTGTCCCAGAAATATTGTACTGTATAATCAGGTATACCTAAAAGGAATGAATTGAGAGATTTGCTTCATTAAATTCTCAGTTGCTGTTAAACTGAGTATTGCACCAGCCAATTTTTTTAGTGAACCTGGGATTTAAAATATGAAGGAGAAACATRAGGGAAAAAAGGTAATGTGTTAAAGGAAAAATAATTAGTAACACACAAACTCAGTACTCAGTTTGATTTAAGGCATGACCTGTCTCCWAAGCTTCTTTTCCACCCATTGGCTCCTTAGGCAGCTCACAGGAATCAGGCAGCCAGGGTGGATAACTCCACTACAGCAGCCAACCTGTAAGCCTGCAGGGCAAAAATCAGGATGTGCTCCAGCCAGTGCTAGTCCCAGCTTTTATAATTGTTTAAATGARATTCAGAGCTTCATCATGCTCTGTTTTAGAAAATGCTAACTATCTTCAGATTGTATTTGAAAAGAATGCATCTCATCCATAGCCACATCCATTTATCTTAACTACTCCATTTTTCTCTGTCACTGAGTTTTTTKGTGGTTTATTGTTATGCTACYTCTAAGATGTATTTTTTATTCTTAATAAAACTCCCTTATGTTAACTTTTATTTCTCTTTTGTATAAATTCCTTCACAGCTCTTTTCTCCTTTCTCTATATAAGGATCTTTTCCTCACCCTTTTACTTCTCAAACTCTTTTCCCTTTTTCTCCTATTGCATTTTCATGCATATTCACTGCCACGTTCTTTTCTTTTTGTTTTTTTCTCTTAGTTCATTCATGGTTTCTGTTTTGCAGAAGATGCTTAGAACCAAGGACCTTCCAAATATCTGTTTTCATAATTTACATATATATATATATATATGAGTCTTATACTCTGCTCCTCCAGATAATTTGATTTATCTCTTCCCCATCTYGTTTTTCTAATGCTCATTAGAAATGGTACACTATTTAATTAATTCTGTAATTAGTTGATGTTTTAGGAACACAGTCACTTCTGAGATCCCTTCCCAGCGATTTAGGGAAAAGGTGTGACTGGGAAACTACTGCTCAAGGCCATATATATATATATCTCATTATWATTTTACTCTTAGTTTTCCTATTAGATAGGGGATACAGATAATTCATGAGGCAAAATATGGAAATCAGATGGAATTTTGAAAATCTGAAAGAAGTTGTAAGAACATGAAGCATTTGTCCTCTTTTAGAGTCAGAGAGACATTTGATCTCACAGCTATGTTAGTTCTTGCATCAATTCTTATTTTCTTCTTTTAGGAACTTATTAACAGATTACAGTTTCTTACAGTAAAAATTTTTATTCATTGAAGAAATATATACAGAGGGTTTAATTTTTTCATGATTTTAAAATGAGAAAACACCCAACTCCATTTTTTTCGTCCTCAGAGTTATTTATGTCTATAAATACATTTTTTCTTTATTTTTAATGGAAATGGTTTGCTACAGTACAAATGCAGACATTTAACTCTTCATCACTTAATTAAGAATTCATAGTATTGGTAATTAATGCATTAATCTACTTTCTTGTCAATTTTTCTCATGTAATTTAATATTTATGATCCAAGAYATTAGTAATACTGTCTCACCCCTAGGAATTTGTCAATTTAACCCCTGCCAGCATGAGCTCATTTCAATAACTATTAAAAAGAAAAAAATTAAGGAGAATTTCTCTTGCACTTGGTGGTTCACAATAGGATTTGGTGCCATTAAAAAAAAATCTAATGTGTAATTGTTCAATTACAGAGATATATTTAATTGTATTCCTAACACTGAACTATTTTAGCTTAGACAAGAGAGTCCATAAAGATAACAGCACTAGTGTCAGGAAATAAAAGATCCTAATACTGTTCACAATAATCTAAGAGTGGTTCAAATTAGATTCCTGAGTGATGAAAACCACTATTGCAAAAAAAATAGGCTTATACAGGGGAGGTTAGAGTAGCCATCTGASAGAAATTAATTTCTTGCATTCCATTATTTGTCATAAAAGAGTAGATTCTTGGAAGCTACTTGGAAGAAATTTAATGCCAAAGGAGTATTAATAAAAGAATTCTTTTACTTCGCAATTAGATGAAAAGCTAAAAATTAAAGTATTCATTATGGTARTGTTTCACTAGAATTTTTAGTTCACAAGCAAAWTGTTGCAAAGCAAAAWTGGAATAAYCACGTTTTATACCACTGTGATTCCRATATTTTATCTTTAACATTTTATTCTTTAAAAAACCCACTGAACCCTCACTCTTTCACCTGTTATATCTCTTTGAACATGTGTGCTTAGGGACAAGAATAAAAAAGGCATATGAGAACACTTCAATCAGAAAACCTCATTTGGAGCCACAATTAGATGCATACTTTTAATTGGGATGATGATTATTAGGAATGTTTGCATTGAGAAAAACATTTATGAAAAAAGGTCTTGAATCTTAGACTTTGTCTGCTGGCGTAGCTGTGACCTTTAGATGGCTTTTAGAGTCTGTGCGTATATTATCAATATATAGTCTTTGATCATATTAGAAGAAAGGCTTTTAAGGTACATCAAAGAGATGGCATCATAAGAGGTGATCAAGGATGCACATATGCCTTAAACCCACACCAAATGCATCTGAACTATCTCTGATGGATGTATCTGGATGGATACAGAGAATTCAAAGCTAGATCAGTATCACTGGTTGGATTTTCAGACTTTTGTGAGTCAATTGAATAAAACAGGAGGCTCTCACAAGGCTGAACATAGATATTAGCCCCATGACCTAGGCAAACTTTACAACAAAACTCGAGGTAAACCAGCACACAATTCAGAAGTAAGCCATTATTTATGGATTATTGCTATAGTCGTATTTTTTCCAACTAGGCTGATGAAGGAATCTGCATTTCTGAACTAAATAATCGTTAACAAATCACCAAAACATTTGTAATGGAAATACTGGAATGTGTTACTCACTGGTGTAAGCAAGTACTTGAAATTACACAGTATTTATAGGATGCCAAAATCAGAACAATTCCTCATCTCAGAAGGACAGGAAATATTTGACTTTGGTCTCCCAATGTCTTTTTTATATTCCTGTAAGACTGCCTATTTAACTTCAGTCTTTTATATGCTTGTTTCATCCTACTTCACTTCCTTAGCATCCACTTTCCTTCTTATAATTACAGCTTATCATTTTTCATTCTTCTGAAGAGTACTCAACATTCAGAATGAAAATTCCTTTTTTTTTTCCTCAAGATCAGTTAAAAAATGAACAAACATGTTAGCATAAAACAGGGAACATGATGTACTTAYATTTTATTTTTAGCCTTCTATTTTCCAGTAATTATTTGTTAAGGAATTGGCATTTTATCCAACAACATAACATAAGTTTTTAACCTCAGAGTAATACTGATACAAATATTTATATATTAAGCATCAAGTTTATCTTGCAACATAGAGATGCTTCAACATAAACCACTTAAATGTCTTTTTCTGGGAGAGTAGGATAGGGGGTGGCRTGTAAACTTAAGAAGAGCGAACAGCAACAGAAAAATGAAACCTTTTCTGATACCAAAAARGCAAATAATTTTTCCCTTGTTCTAGAATATATCTCACAAGTATCTATTCCCCTGTGTAAACAGCTCAGTCTTTTAAATAAAACCAACAATTTCCRCCTTTGACAACATTTCTCTCCTTTGATCAGTTTTTTATATGAATTTGAACTTTTTAATTTCCAGTGTAGCATGCTGTCATTATTCCTTCTTGGGAAAACGTTTGATCTTCATGGGAACATGCTGTGGTTGAAAATAATGACCTTGGATTAAATAAAGAAAGCAGAGCCATATCTGAAAACATGCAGAACAATGATGCTTTTACCTCAGGCAATGTCACATTAGTTGCTCTGTGCTCAGCAGGAGCTGAAGGCTTATCCAACATATTTGCTTTGAAAATTTCACAGATAACATTAATTTGAAAAACTGCTAGTAATCATGCAGGAAGGCAATAACAGGGCCATAGTAAATGGCATACTTAAGTAAGTGAATAAACATAATTTAAAAAATAAATAGTCCTATTTTTCTGTTCTCACTAGGTTATATGTTTGGATCTGCATCTGCTTTGGCCAATAATTTATACTGACTTCTAACTCTGACATTTTTGTTTATTCCGTGGAATAAAAGCTTCCAAGTCATATTCTTCTTCTGAAAAACCCTTACTGCATATCTTGTCAGTTAGAACCATTGCTAAATCACTATTCCTTCCTTCAAAAATCATCTTTCCATCAACTCCAATATACCTTAAAGCCTTCAGGATTCATTTTCTGTAAACATCAGGGACTTTTATTATACTGACAAAATGTAATGGAAATTAAATGTGGATGTGACTTTGGCATGCATGTGAAAATATTTCCTGTTTTAATGTAACAATCACAGCTCAGAAGGAAAGATGCCACATCAGGACTTCATGAACAGATCACAAACAGAAAAAAACATATCTGAGAAAACTGTGGTCTGCTAATGTGTGGCACAGGATCAGTCTGAGAGTCTGGACTTGATTGAGTGAAATATGGACTGGGAATGTTTGTTTCAATTTCTGTCCAGTTCCTTTTCAGCTGCCTGACAATCTTTCTTGCCTCACAACYGAGAGAAGGGACTTCAAAGAGGGGGCGCAAAAGTAATCCAAGCAGAGAGCCTTAAGTCAAAGGTTAAGCAGAAATAGGTCGGAGTTCAAGTTGAAGTTTATTGAAGTCTAAGTCTAAGTTGAAGTCAGGGTAAAAGGAATTGAAGTCAGATATTATTCTCACAGTACAGTGTTAYATASTTGTTTCAGCTCAAAATAGGCCCTAAACAGTCWCAAGATGTTTCCCACAAACTACAGACAGCTTATTGTTTGTATTATTATGGCAGCTTTTACAAAACTACATTGTTTTAAAAACCTTGACAGTGACATATGCAACTCTCTTCCTCATTCTTTTCCATATCTATGTTCTCTCTGTACCACAGCCTGTACCCCACCAAGGCTCAGATACCTCAATTCACAAGCTCCACCGTGCCCGCCTCTTGATCTCTTATCTGCTTTTCCATAATGCCATACATTATATCATGGTTGTTTAGCTGGCTTTTGACRAGATACATGCCATGAATGGAAGAGTCTTGTTCTACTTTGTTAAAAGCAATTTCTGGACCTAGAGATAAAAGACCTTTTAAATAAGTTTTGAAAAACAAATTTATTACAGTTTTCAATAAACCACATAATTATAATGCATTATAATTTTTCATTTTCTCAGGGGTGTCTCCGCTAATATTTCTGTAACATTGGTTGATAACAGTATGATGGGAATGGGCCAGAGAAAGGGCATGGCACAAAGTATCTTCCAGCTTTGTATTTCCTATTGCAAATGTTGAAGATCGACAAATGGATGATCTGACACAGTAAGACAAGTCTTTTCTTCAGATGTATTCTTGCAGAGTTGCTGCTTGTATTTCCCTCTAGTCACCATTCTGTCCATCTTGTCCAAGTCTGTTACAATGGGTAACAGTACAAGTTTCAGAAATGCTTCCATTCCTTCCATCATATTGTTTCAAAAATGTACCTTTTTATAATTGAAAAATATAGGATGATACTGTTATTAAGAAGCACAAAATTATTTGCAATCTACTGCTACAAGGAAACTTAGGAGTAAACACATTCTTGCAAGTTTAAAAATTGCAGATTTTAAAGGTATTTTTTGTGYGGTGGGTTTATATGCTGTTGTAGTTTTTTAGTGTGATTTTTACCRCTGTAGGTAAATATTCTTACCTCTCAGGGTATGAATCATCTTTTCCACATAATTATGACCACACTATACAACATTTCTCTGTTATGTGGAAACCAGCTTAATGACTGTGCTGTCACTGAGATCAGATTATGTTAAATCCTGGCATTGGYTTAGTATTGAACACTGCCAGCATGACTTTTAAAGGAAATAATCAGATTAAGGGAAAAATAAAAATTGCAGRTCAGTCATGGAACGGAACAAAATTTATCAGCAAACCTAAAACATGTACATTAGRCAACAAAATTTTGAAAGATTTTTTTTTCAATACATGCAAACATTTAATTTCCAGATTCTACTGATTCTTGTCTTGAAATAAGTACTATCAGGGACATTCAGTTCCAGCTGTGTACCTGGAGCACCTTGAATTAATGAGCACCTTGAAAAACAGTTTTCCTCTGATCTAAATTTAGATATGTAGCTTAGATACTGTAGGAAAAGAAGCTTCTTAAACAATCACCTTACTTTTTTTTTTTATCTGTGCCAGAAAGATTGAAAAATTTGCAATATTTTACATTTTAATTTATTTTCTTACAATGAAAACTTCAATTAAGAGATTTCTGCTAGAAGGGTTTTCACCTGGAAATTAGAGGGAACGAGAGAGAGATTGAGAGTTCCTCTAAATTTCCTAAGGGTCCTTAAATTTGGAGACATTGTTTATATCTATTTTCGTATATAGGCCGGATTGACCTTGGTTGGGTGCCAGGTGCCCACACAGTTTTTTGACCTCTCACTCTCCATCAAAAGGGCAGGAGGAAAAAATATCATTAAAAGGTTGTGGATGAAGATAAGGACAGGGAGACAATTGCCATCAAGGACAGAACAGACTTGAATTAGGGAAAGTATGTATTTTATTTCAAGTATTTGCAACAAAATAGGGTGGTGAGAAGTAAAACTAAATTAAAAGCACCCTTTCTCTACTGCTTCCTTCTTTCCAAGYTCAGCTTCACTCTGACTTTTCTACCTGCTGAGCAGTGCTGGGGGATGGGAATGGGGGTTGCAGTCAGTTCCTAACAGTGTGTAGGAACTCTTCTTGCTCAYCACACTCAGGCTGCAGTTCTTCAAGAACTGCTCCAGAATGGGTCCTTTCCACGGGGTAGAATCCTACAGGAACAGACTGATCCAGTGTRGGATCCTGCAGGTACTGCAGGTGGGTATCTGCTTCACCTTGGACCTCCTTGGGCTGCAGGGGGACAGCCTTCCYCMCCACAGCCTGCACCCCACTCTGCAAGGGAACCTTCTTCCTCTCTTTCTTCACAGCTTGTAGACTCTCTGGGGCTGCTTCTCTCACATATTCTCAATCCCCTCTCCCAGATGCTTTGGGGCAGAGATTTTTTTACCCTATCTTAAATATATTATCACAGAGATGCTGCCAGTGTTGCTGAGAGACTCAGCTTCAGCCAGCAGGGCATTCTTCTAGGAGCCAGCTGGAACTGACTYGGCCATACACTTCTGGTGCCTTTTCACAGAAGCCACACCTGTCACCCCCAGTGTTACCAAAATCTAGCCACATAAACCCCATACAATACTTAAATCAAAGAGTATTTTTTTGTGTTTTATTTTTTCTAATAGATTTATAACAAAAAGTAATTATGTTTGCTATTTTCCCTTTGTGTTGACTTTTGATTAGTCAAAAAATGTTAAAAATATGTTAGCATTATCATATTTATCGCTTGGATCTGAATGATAAAAATAAAATAATTTGGGAGGCAAGATAGGTCTTGGGTTTAATTTTGGAAAAAAAGACTGCAGATAATATTGAAACAGAATGCATGGGAAGTAAATGTTGAGTTGAATGTCAAATGAAATTAATCACGTACTCAGGTAAACTGAAATAGATACACTGTAAATTTGTTAATTCTTAATTTCAATTACAAATTATCGGTGCTCAGAGGAAAGGGAAAAATGAGAGACAACAGAAAATTGGGTCTGCAGGCTAGAAGTCAAACCATGAAAGAATAGTGGAGCAAGAATGGTAACCTGAACGGGTGGTAAATAAACAGGGAATAGCAAAAGCAGGATCTGCTTTTGCAAAAACAAAAGCTTTTTTTTCTGTATACTTTTTGTAGAGCTTTTCATTTTGTRTACTATGATGAGGGGAGACTCTAGAAATAGGAAAAATAACAATATACTTCTCTGTAAAACAGTGGCCATTCATGCAATCATGAATCATTTAGCTATAATGTACGACGATATGGGGATGGCTATAGAATACTTTGAGAAACAAGAAAAGCAAATTTTAAAATAGTGTATTGTCCCTCATTTGTTTGAAAGTACGTASTGGCTTTTCAATTAACTGCATCTGAATTCCAAGTGGAAATTCTTTGAACTACTGTTCAAAAAAGAAGTTTTTTTGTAGCAAAGCTTTGTACTAACCACCATTAATCAGGCAATATTTAATGTCTTGRAAGGATTACAATACATTGGAGGAYCAGAATTGAGAGAGGATTTCTCATTTGATGATTTGACCCTTGGAAAGGAGAAAACTCCTATGCTTATATTCTGATTTAATGATTTCTTTAAAACTCAGACAATACTCACCCGTGCCTTGCAATAAAAACTAGATTAGGTCCAACTTTGTCTTCCTCATCTCCCATCTCTCTTTCACATTCCAGAAAAAACCTTGGTTTAGGCTAGTCCTTTCTTGCTGATGTAAAGAAAGGCATGTAAAAATTATTTGGGGTCTGATACACAGCAAATAACTGCAAGGAATATAAAATCAGTGCCTCTTGCTTGTAAAGCAAAGCCTAAAAAATAAAACAACAGCCAAATATTATATCTAGCATAAAAAATATATTACACCACAAGAAAGCATAAGCAGACTTAATCCATTATGTATTTAGTATCAAAAGGCCTATGAAAAATTACCCAATTTYATGACAGCTAGAAGTTATTAGTTTTGTTACTAATTATACCAGACMACCATAATAGCAGGCATTATGACACATAGACAGAACTTATGCAGACACCTTAAATCTAGTGCTTCAATGCCAATTTTCTAGAATAAAGGATGCATTTTAGCCTTATTTATTTATTTGTGGCTTTTGCAAGAGTGGTTCAAGAGTTGAATTTRTGCTCCTTAGGTACATCTGAAATTCCATACAAGAAACATCAAAMCCCTTACAAAAACAGTAAGAAAGGTCACTTTAGCCCTCTTGCACAAAAGTGAATAGCATCTGCATCTGAAAAAGAAACTGATGGGAAGACCAATGGAAGAGTCCCTCTCAGACTGGCCTTCCATCAGAGGCCAGTGGTGAAATTTACAGACACAGAATGCAGGGAACCCTTTCATGGACCTACAAGTCAGGCGGGTTGCATTCCCGTAAATTGTCATTCATGTCAGCACATTTTCTCTTCCATAAAACATGAAGAAGCAGTTAGATTCAACTCTGATGCAAATAACAGAAAAAAATGTCCAACCTGGGATTTATGTTCATTAGTATCTGCTTTTGTTGCATCTCTGTTTCTGTCTCCCAGAATACCTGATACTTTCAGATATTCCTAGAGAGAAATAATTTTGATGTGAAGAACCTACGGTTACTATGATCCTGCCAATTATATGAGCTATGAAGGTGAGAGAATTTTCATGGAAATATGCTGTACTGTTAATACTGGTGTAGATTGCAGATATCAATGGGTAACACAAAGATTGATTTGTTATGTTTAAAGCCATTTCAGTAATTTTACCCAGGAAATAAGGTTGGAAATGTTAAGAGTTTCTTTAGGCAGATGATTTTTATAGCACTGTACACACTGTATGCCACAATGACCAGCATCAGCAATTGTACTCTTTTCTTGGCTGAGTCAGAACACTTCCAAAACCATATAAATTAAACCAGACCATCCTAAGAAGCATTTCGCTTTAAATCACTCTCTGATTTACAGAGGAACAACTCTTTCCAGCTTGAAAATTTCCAGTTCTTTAACTGCTTTGAGAGACACTGTGAGACCATRCAAGGTAGCAGGCTTAAATGGTCCAGAAGTTTTGTACTTCAGAAGCACAGGAACCACTTTGGGCAGTTTAAGAGATTTTTTCTAGTAGTTCTATAAAGTTTATTTCTTARCCTCTGAATTACCCAGAACACCAAATTAGAAAACATGTTTCYATTGTACCTTTATGTAATCTGAAGAATTTAATTTTGTTCCTTTATTTTGAGTTGACCTTACCTGGCATACCTCACAATAAAATTGAAACATTTCATCTTCATTCGGCATATAAGCGTCACCCTCTGTTCAGAAAGGAAAAAAGATCAAAAGCCCTAATATTAGCTATGTTAGCTATATGAGAAACAAAAATCAAATTTGGCTACAAAGAAATAATAGCTGCTGTCTCAAAGAAATGGTTGTTTCATTCTTTCATTCACTTGTTTGTCTCTCAATCTCTCTTTCTTACCYACAATTTAGAGGAAGAAGTTTTTAAAATGGATTAAAAGTTAGACCCTCCTGAAGATTAAGGATCTTTGTTTTTCTTCCAAATTCCAGACTAAGATCTCCTCCTTTTTTTTTGTTTTAGAGAAGAAATCACTGAAAGATTAACACAGGACCATAAACCCAGTTTGAGTCACAGGCTAATACATGTTTGGATCACACAAGCTTATCTGGGTCTTGGCAATAAGGTTCTAGTTTAACGAAGCTGAGKTCAGGAAATTGAACTTGTATAATGGAGCACTCATGCAGAACAGAGAGATGACACAAATATTGACACACCACCTTTGCTCTTTCTTTTTCCTATTGCTTTGTGGTTTTTGGGTTTGTTTGTTTGTTTTTTACTGAAACCTCCGTACTTTAATGTGTTTATAAATTACCTAAGATCAGARTTTGCAGGTCAAGAAATCAAGATTTTTTTAAAATCTAAATATGAATGAGGATAGCCAGAAGACTTGTGCTCTAATGCAAAGCAGTATCTGTAGTAAACTCCTACTAAACACATAGTGTTTAAATTTCTAAAGGACAAAATAAAAATGTTTTAAATAAATAGATGTAATTGGTTGTTAATAAAGATGCCATACAAGCTAAAAACTCTAMAAAGTATATTTTTTTTCTGATTTCTGGAATGGTGTGACAAAGTAGTAAGTTTTATTCTTAGGCTTCATTTAAGTGTTCCTCATGTACTGCCAAACAGTATATTAAGCTAATGCTAGAGTGATCTTTAGTCTGGCTCAGCACAGCCATGAAAATACTTTTATATTTACTTATAGTCCTCATTATACCCCATATAACTAGATCATGAAAGCAAAGAATAACAAAATTAATAAYGTTTTCACTAAGAGGTGTGCCTTGTAGAAGAATGATGTATGGCTAAAGAAGAAGCTACCTCAGGAAAAGTATGTGGGACTGGTAAAAGGCTTGTTTGTCTAAGTAGAAACATTTGAATAAAGTTTAATCTGTAGAACAGTGAAACCAGACCTGGGTAACTCACAGCATCACTCTCAGTGATGACCCACAATGACCTCATAGGTTAAGAACACTGTTATGAAGATTTATAAACCAACACTCCCCAAGGAAATTTAGTATCTTCACAGACAGACTCTTTATGCTTTSACGATAGAGTAAGCAGTGTGATTTGGTTCAATTCATCCATAGCCTATACAGCATGTAACTTTGGACCAGGATCATGCTGGAGACAGACAGCTCCAATAGATCTACTGCAGGACATTGCTGAGCCCCTCAGCCAAGATGGTGATGCCCCTYGGAAATCAAATTTTAACAATAGCACAATGCCACTGCAGCTTCCCCTGCAGCTGGTGMAGACACCACAAAGGAGCAGACATCTACACTTGAGCTTGTAGAGAAATCCATGCTGGAGTGGGTTTACCCTGACGGACTGCAGTCCATGGGCAAGATCCATTATGGAGCAGAGGAGACATGAGAAGAGAAAGAAGATGGTACAGTGACCACAACCCATTTCTCCATCTTCCCACACCAGTCAAAGGGTAACAGCTAGAGAAGCTGGGAACAGATGCGTTAAGTTGAGCCTGGAAAGGAAAAGGAATAGCAAAGGGTGATGTTTTGATTTTTGTATTTGTTTCTCAGCATTCAAATAAATTTTAACTGGTAAAAAAAAAAAAAAAAAGAGTCTGTTTTGCATGTGAAGGCAACTGACAAGTGATCTCCCTGTTTTTTTATCCTCAGCCATCTGCTTTTCTCATCTCATTTTCTCACCCTGACCTGTTGAGAAGGGGGAGTGAGAGAGTGTCTGGAGGGGGACTTGACCTTCAGTCAAGTTAACCCACCTCAGGTAGGAAGTCACAGCTCTTAAGTCATTACCAGAGCAGAGCACACAGTGCTAGGCTTGTGTCTATTCAGGGACCTGCCCACCTCTGAATGAGACTGGTGCAAATATTACATTTTTCATTCATGAGTAAACTGCTTGGCCATGTGATTTCCATGGAAGATTTTCCAAGTAGTCTCACCCATGTTCTTGGACTCTTAACTGCAGAGTGACAAGGACAGTCTTTCACTGCAGCTGAATTCAGCTGCTGAAAGGTCCTGTTTACCATGTACACACTTCTAATCTTTTCCCTTGCAAGCTTGAGCCCACAGGATGAGTTGGCTGACACATTCACTTGATAGAAAATTAATCCTCCCTTCCCTCCCACATGCTGAGAAGTGTACTTTCTGTCATCAGCGTGCTGAACCAACTCACCCTTGTGGGAAGCTGCATAAAGATAGATGACACAGGGGAAGAGGAGGAAAAAAGACTGGGCAACATGTCAAAGTTATATCAGATGAGGTATGAAAGGAAAATATACCTTGGTAAATGTCTAGAAATGCTTGGTGAACTTGCAGTTGAATATTTTGTGATTGTTTTTTTCTTTCCTTCAAAATTAGTGTCTACGTGATATTTCTATGCTTTTTCACATGCATTTGGAATGGAAATCTACCTGCAGGTGACGTAAAAAAGCAAACATCATTTACTGCCTAAGCGTAGTAGTGAAACCACATTTGTCTATTCCTGCATTTACACTTAGAATCATTTTGCTTATTTACGCATGTCGTGGGGCAAAGCTGGGCATGTTCCAATTTAGGAACACTCGAGAGAGGCTCGGGAGACAGCAATTGTAGAAACTCGCTAATTTTAATTTTATCTGACTCCAGTATTTTATACATATGTACAGAGGTCAAGGGATTGGCTACACAGGTCGCCACCCCTTCAACTTGGATGGTGGACATCACCATCAATCATTTCTTCTCTCAGAGGAGAAGTATGTAAACATTCTAAGAATAGACATTATTTCCATCAAGACTGCGTGTGAAAGTTCTACAGAAAGACAAAGGACAAAAAACTCAGGGCAACATACACATCTTTCAGACCTAGTATTATAGTAAGTATACAGGCAGACTTTTATATCTTCAGTGGGGAGAAGAGCAACATCTCCCTGTAGCAGGTAGTAACTGGAATAAAACACCCTGTGGGATCCACTCTCATTGTTAAAAATATGTGATGGCCTCAGTGGTTCCAGATTCCTCAGCAGATGGCAAACACTATATGGTGTGATCAGTGACAGTTCTAACTTGAAATGGAGTTAAATTCAGAAAAAAAATTCATTCAAAGCAGTATATTAATAGTAAATGTCATAATTTAAGAAAATTAACCCTTTATCCAGTTCATTTATGACCAGATTTTCTTCAAAATAACTTTTTGAATCAAATATAATTTAATCTTATATCAGTAAGATTGATACATAAAATATATATTGAATCTTAGTAAATATATATTGAATCTTAATAAAATTTCATTGATCCTTCCAGCAATAAGAGCACTAAGAGATAATAAAAAAAAATTGGCAGTTCCAAAAGCTCCTGGTATAACTAATCTGTTAGACATACATAGGGACATTGATTTAAAATAAAACTTAAAATTGAAAAAGAAGGCTGATGACACGATGCCTTTTTGTTTGCTAACATTTTCTGGAAGAAACACTACCCTGAAATTTAAAATTAGRGGCCCTGGTTTGTTAGCTGGAGTTTTATTTATGCCACTGGAAGGGCAGTGCCTGTGAGAATACCAAAACTTCTTGGATGAATAAAGGGATCTAACTGGAATGGCCATGGCTACTAAGTCTTTTAAAATGGTGRAGTTTTCTAAGGATCAGGAAATTACTGTTTTTCTCAAGTGAGTAACGGATTTGTAAATCAGGGAGACTAGAGGAGCCGGTTAAGTTWCCTGATGTCATGCTGTCGACACCAGATCATCTAACACTGTTACATACATTTTCTTATTTTGTAGGACACACCAGTGAACAGACTRGGGGGTAGGAAATATAGTCTTGGAGATTCTGTAAAGGAGAAGGAGATGGAACTCACACATCATGCACATATGTCGCACCGCCTGCTCTTTGTGTAAAAAGAACTTGCATGACAACTGACATTTCTGGTAATTCTTTTTYTATTATTTCTTAATTAATTATCAGCATAAGAGGAACATGCWGTGCAAAATCAAATATTTGCACTTCTCCTCTTCATATTTCTCATTTTTTCATGTGTCACTAGGAAACCTGAATATGAATTTGGTTCACTAAAAGTTAAGTTTAGTTTTTGTTGAGGTCTTGTATACAACAAGAGGCTCTGCAGCCATGAGCCTTGTCCCCTCTCTGTGCTRTGCCATGGATATTCCTGTGTCATTTGTTCCCTCGTCTGGCTGATTCTGACCTTGCTGGTACAACTTACAGGCTTTGACTTGGCCCCCTTTTGTCACTGTGGATTCACATGGGCACCATGGGACTGTTCCCCAAGCTTGTCTCTCTCATGAGTCCTGCCAGGCTGCACCTTTTCTGGGAAGGACACCACTTCCCCCTGCCTTTCTCTCACCATTATTGGCTTTAGCTTACATTTTGGTTCATGAAACTGTCCAGCCTTCCTGTGCACTGGCTTATGCTTGTTGTCATTTTTTTTTTTTAGGTTTATTTATTTACAATTATTATTCAGTAGAGAGCTGCTCAGCTGAAGCTAAAAGGTCAATTTATGGAGATTGAGTTCTTGTTATTCCCAATTCAGCAACTTAGCAAAAAACTTATTAGACGCTTAGTGAATAAGGTATTGCTCAGTGGGGTGTTGATCTGCATTAAGTCTCTTATTAAAATCAGCTTTAGGAAAGAATGGAAAAACTTGCTGTTTTTTTCCACAGAAACCCAAAACTCAGAAACATTTGCATTGTTAAGGCTTCTGGCAAAATCTCCAGTCTGGTAGAAATATAAAAATACACAAAGTGGGTGAAAAAAACCCAGCACAGGATAATTTTGGAATGAATATAAATTTTGTTTGCTCTCAAAGTACAAGTTCTTCATTAAAGATAAGGTAGTTGAAGTTTACTGTACAATAGCCATGAGCTGCACCAAGTCCAATATTTTACCTTAAATATTCTCAGAGAAGGAATAATCATGACAGACCAAAAGACTGGTTATTAAAAAGCCGTTGCCCTCCTATCACTGGTGATAATGATGTGTGGGGACTTCTCCAAGCATCAGTATATAACACTGCAATGACAAACTTCACCTTTAAATAATTTTTTTCTTCAGAGTTTCTTATAAATAAACATATTTACAAGGATTGTGATTTTAGGATTGAGTTTCTGGATAAAACAGAGTATTTTAAGCTCTTTCTTTGCTTTATTCCAGCAGTCTGAAAAAGAAGCAGCTCAATATCATTCTGATATACTGCCACTGGTCRCTGAACGAGTATTCTGCCCACCCATGCTATAAAGCTATCTAAAATATAAAAAACATTCTGATTTWAAAAGCAAGGAATTCTTTAAGAGTTATATGCTTGTGTGTTGAACAGGTCTTAAGTACTTTTGGAGTAACAGAATATCCACTTGACCTGYTTTCATGAGGGTGCTCAAGACAAGCTAAATAAATGAGGCTTGTGGGACATTAACAACATGATGCTACTGCTCAGGGAATTCAGGCTAGCTAACATATGTTTCAGATCCAAAGTATATTGGGTGCAGCCACTACAAGACTTAAATTACAGCAGTATTCCTGACCACAAGTAATTTGCTCACCTCCTTGGCTAATGTACCATTGTGTCTCTGGCTGACATTTCGCACTTAGCGCTGTATGTCACAAAGAAATGCATATTCAGGGTTAGGCACTGGGTGGTGCCGAAGAGCTAGTTAGTAGGAAAATGTACTTGTGCAGATCTTAAACTGACTAATATTCACCTTTCCTTGCAGCCAATGGAGCAGGATTCGTTCCTCAAAATAATTCATCTGGTTGCCTAGACCTAATCAGGTACCTTGAGTTAGTTTTCCTATTTGTAAAAGCATACTGAGATGAAGTCCTGGGTTGTATTTCTTTTTCTTATGTTTGAAGTTATAAATATGTTCCTGTAAGTAAAACATCCTTTTCCTATTACTTTATCATTAAAAAGCTTCTACAGTCTGACCTTGTCAAATTTGAAATAAATGTTTTTCCAAAGTATTGTATTTTATCTTACTGTGTGCTTGACACAAAGTATAGAAAGATTATGTTGTTTCTTTTTTTTTTTTTTAATTGATTTTACATAACACAAGTGCAAGTAAACATTAGAGGAAAAGAAATTATGTGTTAGTTCACCATCACATCAAAGTATTTTAAGCAAGGTAAAAAAAAAAAAAAAAAAGAGTCATTTAAAATTACTCTGCTTAGAGTGATTCCACTAAATAAATTGCAATATTCTGCTTTAAAAGAAGACAGCATTCAATAACAGCACTTGTAGATATTTACTCAGCAGCTTCAGTTTTAAGTAGTCTGAACRGTTTAGATAAGTCTGAAAATTGTGTGCAGCTACACTTACAATTAACAGTTGTTTATGTGTACATAACAGAAATAAAATCATACATATCTATGTCTATTAGATTTCCAGGCCAGAAGTATTTTCTGTGTTTGTCTGAGGGTTAAATTATCTTCAGGATCTTCCCTTAATTCTAATTTWATTTCTAAGGATAGGTGGCCTTTAGTGTATTGATATCAAAAGTTTTGGAATTTAATTTCCAGTAGCCATTCAAAACAGGATTTCTCAAAATATATGAATATTTTTATGACAGAAGCCCATAACAAAAAAAAAAATTACTACAAAATTGGCCTCTCCATAGATATCAAGAAGCCAAATTTTCAGCTGCAACAARCTTCTTTAGCAGTCATCTGTGTCTTGGTGTATCAAGTACCTTCTAGTCCCCAAACGCATATAACGTATTGCAAGAATTAAAAAACTATCTGATTCTTTCAAATATCTCACAACTTTAAGAAGACTTTGTTTGTTAAAGGGAGAACTGGTGTGAATATTATCTGATCTAGTCACTTATGCCTGATTTAGATCCATACCATAATGAAGACAACGATAAAATTAGTGACTCCCACACTTTCTTTGCATTGCAGACACTGGTGCTGAAATAGTCGCCTTCACCAGGAGAGCTGAGACTTGGCCCAAGGAGAAGACTTTTAACACAAATCTGCCACAGAGCTGTGGGAAGCTGCAGCATTTCAATGCATTCATATTAAGAGAAGCCCATGGATTCCACCAGTTATCAGAGTACTGCCMCAGACACTAATGAAAAAAAAAAGATGCAAGTCAAGTTGAAAAAAACCCAGAAGAGTCAAAAGAAATACAATGAAAGCAAAAATGGTAAACACAGTAATAAATAAATAAAGAAATAAACATCCTTGTCTTTTCAAACCACAAAACATGGCAGAGCAAAAATTTACTTCCAAAAATATTTTTATCTAACTGTGCACACTTATTTCATTTGATGAATTTAAAGTTGTTTAATTCTCTCTACCACCTAATAACATGCCTCTTAATATGCAAACTATAAACTACAGTACTTTGGGGTAATTAGTTAATCAATCAAAATAATTCTCATTTATACCCATACTCCTGTGGTCTAAGGAGGTCATTTTAATATTCTGCAAATACCTTTAAGCAAACCCCAGGGACAAATCAGGTAAAAAGCACTGTAAGCAGCCCTTTTTCTGTAGCCATGTGCAGTGTTTATACTCTGCTGGTAAACACMGTAGGTTGATTTTATAGAGCTTTTTGAGTATAATGAGCGTAAATGTGACATATACCACCATATGGTTTCTACACATGGACAGGCTGCAATTAATGCTGCAGCCTATAATTTGTGTGTTTATCTGTCAAAGCTAACTCATTTGCAAAGAGCATCTGTGTATATACACGTGTATGTGACTATAGGCATAACCACTTCTGTGCTTAACTACTGGTTGTGCAGGATAAAGCCTGTATGCAATATATGACCATTAGCAGAAATATTTATGTCAAGAAAGTTGTAAAAATGATGTGCTGTAATACTGGTTTTTTGTTGTTTTTTTTTTTTTTTCTTGGTCTTTAATTTGACATAATTAATACTGTTCTAGTTGAACAATCATGATTAAATTGCACCCTGTATATACTGTCTCATATATATATATAGCGTGTATATATATAGCTCCCTATCATATATATATATTGCACTCTAATATCACATATATAACATCTTTAAGACAGCGGCCTAAATTCCTTAATTAAATCTTATGCTCTCATTCCAGTCATTGCATCTGCTGAAAAACTCCTGAAGTTAAAAGTAATTTTTTTAACAAAAATCACATCAAGCTCGCAACTGGAAAATTAAGGAACCTGTAGTRTCTGTGAGCTAGGAGTGGATACCTCACAAAATGATTCTACAACATCAGGACTGATTGCTTTGTCAAGTCACACTGAGAAAAATATGCATGTCCACTGAAGAGGTTTCTGTCTCTTTCACCTTATTTAGAGCGTGATTCGACACCTATTGTAAGCAAGGAAACACTTCTCTCCCCTTTTCCCAGTAAAGGACACCCTGACATTCAGTACCACAGAAATTGAGATAATTTCATTACAAATGTCTCTTTCTTTACAGACTCAATACATAATCTTATTTTTTATCTCCTTGGGTAATATTTTTGCATACATTCCTCATACAAAAATGGTAGAAAAATCACTTTGGCCAACAGGGAAACACCAGATCTTAAAATGGTAGGCAACCATCTTTCTTGGATTTTTGAATGAAAGTTGTTTCAAAATGCCATTTAACACTCACCAGTTATACTCAAAAAAAATATAAATAGAACTACACAGATAAGGTTCACGTGATAAATTGGATTATATTGCCTACATGTTAACACTTGTTTATGCAGTTGATCAACATATATGATGCATTTATATGTCATTRAACTTTCACATGGTACTGGTGAAATAAGCAGTTTGATTTTAGCAGAGCAGCTGGTATGTGAAATCTCCTGTATAATATTTTTTTGGTAAAAAATATACAGAACAGTATAATTGCATATATATGGGCTAAAGAGTAATGAAAATCATAATGTATGTGAAGTGCTTTCTTCTTGGGAATATTTGGAGATAGGTAAAAGTAGATTTAATAAAATCTACTTTTTGGACTGTRTATATTATTTAATAATGTGGCATGAGCAGAGTTTCCAACAAAGATACAGGTATAAAATTTATGACCTTGAGGAATGTTCTGTTTAACTTTGTTGCTTCAAATATTTTATGTCAAATGCAAACTGATATTTTTTCCCTTAAGACATGAAAACATTTGAGTCTTTTCAGTACTAATAGTAAAGAAATATGCACYAAAATTGTGCTGCAAGTCTATTTGCCAAGTATGGAGGTTGCTATTAAGTGAAAAAAAAAAAAATAATAAAAGGGTCTGTACTAAAATCCACCTTCAACATAACTGAGTTGGAGCTAATGAAGTTGTGATGCATGGACTGCGTTGTTTTCCTGTAGGGTTGTTCTAAAATTATACACCTGCTTCAAATATGAAAACCAGTATCAATAAGGAAAGAAATGGAGACACATTCACCGCTGTCATATCTTCCCTGCCATATGTGGAGAATTATGCTCATGTTTTTTTAAGATTACTTAAAAAAATTTACAAAGCAGATTGCAGAAAAGTATATTGTGGGTTAACTGAGTGGRAGCCAAGACAAATCCAAGGGCAAGAATAATTGGGTATTCTTTTTTATAAGCCAGTGTTTCTCCCACCATTTGACTTTGCTTAACTTAAAGACAAAGATTTCACTGGCTATATGCTGCATTTGGCCAGTTTTGTTCAAAGTCTCCATACAGCAGATATTTAAAGCCACTTAAAATAGCTGCACATCCCTTTCATTTGCAATGTTTTGTTCACCCACTGAGTAAACATGCATAGACTGGTGTTTTGGKTTTTTTTCCAAAACACCTAAAATTAATACTGAGGGAGAGTTTTAAAGGTGTTCGATAGTGCTTATATCATACAAGACAGGTACATACTGTCTGTTTAATTGTCACTGTTAATTTAACCAAATCTACTCAATCAATTGCGATTGATTTTAATTCTTATTGGTTTGTTTGCTATGTATTGTATTTTTAATTTCACAACCTAGAGATCACTGATGRGATAAAGTAATAAAATGAAATATCCATAACAACCTAGGCCTTTATCAGGGTCTCAGGTAACAAAAATATAAATCTAATAGCCCACATGCAGCAACAATTTGGTTTGGTGGTTAAGTAAATCATGTTTAAATCTAAAATGAAACTTTGAGGTTGATAGATACTAGCAATTTGGGCAGAGCAATGTGCAAATGATTAACATTGACAGTGGTTCTGAGCACCCTGTATTATAATTTCCCTAGCAAAGTTGGACTAACATGTAAACAGAGAAAAATATAGATCTAGACTGCCAGCCTTCCATGTCAACTAAAAATATCAGTGTTTTTTTTTAATCAAAAAGCTGATGAAACCTGATGCAATAGCCAAAGTATAGGCCAGTTGGTCTGTAGGGCAGCTGGAACACGGCCTCCAGTGAACACGTGCCAGAAACCCTCATAGCAGCCAAACACCTGCACCAAGGCTTTCAGTTCTGAGCATGATCAAAAACACACCTCAGGATCATACACTTTTCTTTCTAAATGTATCTCTTCACCGAAGAGTGAGTCTATTGGAGTAATTCCACTGACATCCCTTCTGCAGGAGAAAAAACACAGCAAGTACAAAGCAATCTTCACTTGCCATTCACAGGAGCCAAGGCTTCACAGCAGTCCAGGCYTAGAGATTGTTGCTTCCTATGACAGTAGAAAACTACCAGGAAAAAGGAAAAACCTTGTACAAAGTATCAAGTTTATTTACTGCAAATCAACAGRGGAAATAGAAAAGAACTCATTTTCAGCTGTTTCAGGGAATCAATTTGCCTGCATCTAATAACTGAGGATCACATACTATTGTTTTAATTCGTTGATATGTACAAATAAATGTGACAGATTATTAAAATATTCAGAGGGTGAATAGATTATCAGTCCAAGATAATATTCCCTGCAGCTTTTAGATACAGAAAAACACCTCTGCATGGTAACTATATTAGTTCCCAGGAGTCTCCAGGGAAGCAACGAAGGTATGACTATACACAACATGCAGTCCCTCATTTACCTTTGTCTTGATTAGCCCTGGTCCAGAAAAAATATTAAACAAACAGTCTGGTTTCTTGGGTGGGGTCTTTTTTGTTTGTTTGTTTGTTCTTTTTTTTCTCATTAAAATTCTCAAAAGAATGAAGAAATTAGAAAAAATTTTAGAAGAATATTCCCTTGTTTGTATAACAGTGTTCTCAGGGATTGAAGATTGTTGGGGTATGGGAAACTCTGTGAGTCTTCAGATATAAACTTCATCACAATATTAGTCAGACAATTGAAAACTTGCCAAATATCCCACTTTGATAAACAACCATAAAGTTAAGTCTCCCTTTGCAAGAACCATACTTTTGTTTTATTCAGGAACAGGTGTCTTTTAAATGCACATGTACAAGAGCAGAGAATGCAGAACAAGTATTGCCATATCCTTTTAACGTATCAGCTCCTGGGAGCAGCTCATTTTAGTCTGTGATGATTTCCTTTTGCCAAGAGAAAAAGTCCTTATCTAACAAGTCCCTTGCACTTGCTGATTTTATTTTGGATGACTAACAGTGCCACAAGCTTCAGAGATATGTCTGACATCTACTGCCACCTCTGTATTATATATCTCTCAAACAGTTTCAGGCATTGTTACATCCCAAAGCTGAATGTGGCTGTGGTGTGACTTTTTACTTCTGTTACCAATTTATCTCCCATCTCTTTTTATTTTTTTTTCCTTGTCTTCAGGTCCTTTAGTTCCCTAGGAGCGTGTAGCATCTATCTTTTTCAGACAGGATTATTTACAAATGGGTCACTGCCCATCAGAACTCAGCACTTCTGCTCTTTTCAGGTATTTTTCAAARCTAATTCATTTCTCTTGGAATTGTTATAAATACCCAAAATTGTAGAACTTCGGACTTTTTTTCAGTTTCCCTTTATAAATTTCCTTTTTTGGTGAAGTTTTGTTTTGGGGGGGTTCTTTGGTGGGTTGACTTTTTTTTTTTTTTCACTTAGAAATGAAAAAAACAGTCTAAATAAAATCCGTGCAGAAATCTTGTTCACTGAAATTCTTCCCCATCTTTTGAATGCATATTTTGAGACATCTACACTAACCAGGATTTACTTCATTATTCYTCTAAGGGAGGACATAGAATTACAATGGCACACCAACTCTGTATAAGGGGTCAATATTCACACACCTTGCACTGTATGTTGCACAGTAGGGAAGGACACATTGTACCAATTAAGAAGGTGCAAAAAAAATGAAAAAAAAGCAATCACTTCATTTTTTTTCTTTATAATTGCCAGTATCAGGCTACACCGTGAGAGATGTCCTACTGCTCAAGAAGAATATGTTTCATCCAAAGGAAAATCAAAGATAGTTCGTCCCAATTTGCAAGTCACTGAGGAAAAAACAAAAAGGAAAGAGAAAAACATTAGATGTGATGATTCTGTGTGCAAAAGGGGAAAAGATGACAAAGTTGTTAAATCATTAATTTTTTCCTACACTAAGGAACACATTAAGTCCAAAATTGTTGGCACATATTCCATTTTGCTGCATCTCACCATAAAAACCTAAGGTCATTAACAAATGATCAGGACAATACAATATTTCATGTAAAAAGTCTTGAGTCTGCAAAGTTGCATATGATTTTCAGTTTTAAACAGCAGGCTTTTCATATTTAAAGAAATGAAATAAAATGCACATATTTTCATATTGAAAATGTGTGAGGAAGAAGGTAGAGGAATAATGAGAATTTTTCCTTGCTTTTTTATTTAAAAAACCCTAATTAATGAAAGCTTCAAGTATACAGACAGAGGGAGCCCATGCTTTAAGCACAGAATCCTTTCAAAACATCAATATGTAGATTTTTTACTATATAATAGAAAGAAAAGCCACACYGACACAATATATGGCTTTTCTAATCAGTCCACAGCTACAACGAATGTAGTTCGTGTAAGACTCAAGATTTGTGAATCTCACACAATTCTAAATCTCATGTCCACTCCAAACTATTCTAACGGTTTTATGTCTGCCTTGGATAATAGACATGACATCTCCCATTTAAAGCCTGACCTCCAAATCTCTGCTTTCTTACCCTGACTTCTTTGGTCTCATCCTGCCTATCTTGTAGTGTCTCAAACATTTTTTAAAAAATAATGTATTTTACAATTTGGAAAGAGTTTATTATGTAGCACTTTATCTACTTCTACTTTGAATTATGGTCCTGAACTAATTCCTTCATGCCTATTTTTTTTCTGGTGGTCTCTAAATTTAATGCTGCACTAATTCAGGCTTTTCTTGAGAAGTTATTTAAATCACAGGCTAAGAAGAGACAGTCTTTTGATGCTTAGCTATTTCTCTCTAATCTTTAGTTCTCTCTCTCTAATTACATGTAGAAAACATCTTTATTACTTATTCTTTTTTTTTTTTTTTACACATAAAGCATTGCAGGTGTACAGATAGAGTTCCATTCCTCCAGTGCACATATCCTCTCTCCCTAGAGAGGATCGTGTGACCTTCTGCCTGTCAAGAGGCACATTTGCTTTCTTTTTTGTTCTTTCTTTTATTTTTTTTTTTTAATGATGTAGAACCATTCGAGCTTCACTCACAGTAAACAATCATCTCTTTGCCCTCATTCTTGAAAGGCTCAATGTGATTTCCTTGCCACTGCCCAGAATTTGTTCTCCAAACCAGTTATCTGCAAGAGGAAAATTGGTACTAGACTGTAAGCAAGACAATATTTTACTTCATCTTYAATATGAAACAATGAAGATTTAAAAGATATTATTACTTAATTTGCATCACATGCAAACAGAGATGYTTGTCTTGCTTCTGTAGGGGTATTCAGGAACCATTTTGAAGTGTCTTGAAAAAATTAATTGTAGACTTAATTGATAGCTGGCTGAGTAAACACCAATTTTACCATTACTTGGGCTGCATATGGTTTGTTTGAATGCATTTATATGAAGAACATAGTTTTTTTCTGACCTTATGAATGAACCATTTATTTAGCAAAAAAATGCAATGATCATTATGAAATTATTTATACCCATAAGCAGATRCATTCTCAAACACTGAAGGATATATTATATAGACTACTTGGTGTGCTAAACCTTAGCTTCTACACTCAGTGTATGAGTAAAAGAGACATTGTTGGGAGCAAATCATGAATCTATACAATATCTGACATTTTGATTTTTCTTTTATTCAAAAAGAGATAACATGGTAGAAATCATAATGCAATTTTTTAATAAAGCCAAAATAYTTGTGCATCAACGCAATTCTGAAATAAGCTATGAAAATAATACAGTATCAATAGAAATAATTTTAATTAAAGTTAAATTACTTTTCTTTAAAAAGCCATTGTTTTATTACAAAAAAATGTGGCCACTTTTCTTTAAAAACAGTTAAGTTATTGAATGCTTCTTTTACCRTCAAACATATTCATAAAAATTCAGCCACATTGTTGTTCACCTAACCAAAATCACACTGCTTTTATAGAGTCATTTCCACATGATACTATCTCATTTAAGAAACAAAATATTTCCAAGGGATGGAGAGTGAATTTCATTCCAATATGTAATGATCTTTTTGTCCTGGGCAAAACTCGGCATAGCAGTTTTATTGGTATCATATTTCTGGGGCAGAAATTCAATAACAGGGGAACCAAGTCATTCAGCTATGAAAGCTGTCTGTCTGGAGACATGCTATTAAACAACACTTGAGCTTTCTGTTTACTTTGGTGGTATTTATAGTTATGGCTAAGCATTTGCAGCTTGCACTTGCTAAATATTTCTAAAATGCAGTTGCTGTAATAGACAACACAAATCATCATAGCTTCAGTGCTATTCTTTTTCCCTTTAAGAAATAAAAAGCAAAGGCAACAGAGGACTTTTGTTGCTGTTCACTTCGCTTCTACATCTTATTCTTCAGTGCCCTGTTGGTTTATAAATAATGCATTGATATTACTTTTTAGTAAGGTGTATGTATTCCCCATTATGATAGCACCTCAACATCCCATACACAAAGGCTTTTATGCTCATAGATCCCCTTGACATGCAAAGTAAACACAGTGCTGACATAGAGCCGAGGGCATCCAGTTTGCAGTGAGGAATCTACTCAGGGATTTTTTTCTAAAAGCAGTGCTACAGCTAATCTCAAAACTATCCCATCCGAGTTCCTGTATTTCAAGTGCACAAATTAATTCAATGACTGGGTAAAATGTCCTTCAGGCCATGCGAGAATCTATGAGTTCATGTAGRCAACAGGGCAGGGCAGGGAAGGCAAGTGACAAAAGTCTTGAGGAAGAGGCCATTACCATCCTGGTTATTCACAGACACATGGATATAACCCAGCAGATCTGTTGATGGCCAAGGGCCACCAGGAGGGGGTCAGTGGAAGAGCAGGGAAATAATTCCACACCTCTCTAATGCAGGCTGTCAGTTTTACTTAAGCTACTACGCACTACTGTATTTATATCAAGATAATTAAAGTAGTAGAAATAATTGCACATAGCAAACAAAGAACCAAAATCCAAAGCTTTAAACAGTWTTGCTATGCAAAAAAATTGTCCAAATCAATCAATCAGGCCCTTCCCATCTCTAAAATGACAAAGTTAACACCATAGGTTACAAAAAACCTGATGTGGTTTAACCCCAGCTGGCAACTAAGTACC
>QVAJ01000059.1:1927444-1942213 GCA_003546035.1 Mixornis gularis | reverse complement strand
AATATTATTTTAATGCCTCAGTAATCATTTGACAAGTTGTAAAGTGGGAGTTGAGAAGTGCTGAGGCTGACAAATCCTGCTGTAAAATTAAATGTGTAAGAAATTTCAGTGTCTGGTTTGTAAAGAGAGAAGGATGCAGGGTACTTGAAATAGACTAGGTGAAGYTGCACCCACTCAAGTGCACTAATATGGTGCAGCACCCTGAGGAGGCACTCATTTGTCTGTGCTGAAATAAGAGAAAAGCTAATTTAAGGACAAGGACTAGAGGAACCAAAGCCTACATTAAGGTTTCAGTAACCTGAACAAAAGACACATTAGAGCTTGAATTTCAATGCTTTGACCTGATAAGACTAGATTAGACTAGATAAATTCAAAACTTTGTGCAACATGCAGCTTATCACAGCTTGAATCTCTGCAGATGCTGCAAAACCAACAGTGCTGTGCYTTATGGTTTTAGAACTGGCTCAATSTGCAGCATGCTCTGTTGTATTGCACAGACATGTTCTGCCTTCACTTACTGAGATCTCCTAGAAAATCTAAAGTTAAAAGAAAAAGAGACTTTCAAAGACAGAAGTAGTGCCTTAATAAAAAAAAAAAAAAATAGGTTTTAGATTCTGGTTACCCATCCTTTCCACAGGTAGTATTAGTATTTTTAAGTTGTTTTTTCAAAACATCTAGAGAAAATGTTTGAAGGTCAAATTTCCTAGCATTACTCATGCAAATAGTAATTATGGACATTACCAGTTTTAATAAAAATTATTTTCAGTCATGCTAGAAGGTGGATGAATAAACTTGTAGGGTTCTTTCCAAATGTGCGCTTCTATAATTATATGAATTTGAAAAAACTCTGAAAAATTCAGAAGCTTTTGGTCTTGAAAAGATCAAGATAAAAAATATATTTGCAGTGCTTTCAGATCTCAATAGATAAGAGATCTAATTTGGAAAATAAAAAGTAATTATTATCTACTGTTTATAGTAAGAAAMATTTTTGTGTCAGTGCATCATTCTCAGAAATCTCTGAACTTACACGTACTAAGTACGTGTTCCTTTCTTAAAAAAGACATCTGGTTCTGTTAATTTCATCTTGAAATATTTCAGAGCAGTCTTTGTTATGATAACCAGAGGAAATCCTGGGTCAAAAATTTCTGAGCTGCTTCTTGTGGGCTTGAAGTTTATCTACAAAGACCCATACAAACTATTCTGTTTTAATTATTCCAGTTTGCTTCCAGGACACTGGGTATGTACCAAGGCCGTTTAACTTGGTACATTTTAACTTTATCTTTAAGTGGTTATTTACCAGATGGATTTGTAAAAGGAAAATGACTTTAGTTTGAAAAAGGAGATGTTTTATTAAGAGATTGAATTGCATTTTAAATTAATTTCATCATTWAAAAAAAAGAGGATACTTTACATTTGTTAAAGTAAGAGCCATGTTCTAATTAACTTATTTTATAATGGTGGCAAGAATACACTTTTAGAGTAAACATGAAGATTCTTGTTAGCAAATCTAGCAACATGTTCACTAACAGGTGTCCACCATATCTTCATCTTCTTTTGTATTGTTTTTTTCCCCTGAGACATCTTCAGCTTTCCTTTCTGTGCAGAATCCCGAACTTCTTCCTTAATAGAGTCTGATGAAACAAACCTGTATGCTATTCCATATGAAGAAAGATTTTATAGATATCAGAGTAATGCCACAGAAAAGATAATTACTTCTTCACCAAAATGACAATTATGACTTGGCAAAGGAATAACAAGTTCCTGCAATTTGTTTGATTGACTCCGGGGATCCCATGTATTCAAAATTACTCTTCACATTTTTTGTGAAGACACAAATTTGTTCTACATAATTTCAGCAACAGGTCTTTTTCTTCCCAAGTAGAGCCATGGTCAGAGAAGTTGTTGTTACTCATAGGAAACTTTCACATTTTTAAATTTCCAAGCTATCTTCAGCATAATTTATTTTTGGTTTTGCACTCACRCATTTTTTTTAACTGTAATCCTGAATCTGACTCAGAATATTCTGTGTAAAGTTCTTGGTCCCAGAGCAGCCAGTCTGGCTAACTCTCTAGTTTGGTAGATGGAACCTGAGATGCTTCATCACCCCATCTGTGCCATTTAGCTGGCCAAAATTCAAGGACGGTACTCTTCAGACTTCTCTGAAATCAGAACTGGCAAAACCCACTGTCATAGTAGAATGTTCTCAGTTTGCAAAACTGAAAATTCTAAAATTACCTTCTCAATCATTTATTAATTTTAATTTTGCATCCTTCCCTGTCAAAGTTAATCTGGCCAAATTAAGCCCTAGCCATGTATTACTGCTTAGCTTCCTTCAGAAGGAAAGAAGATTTAGCTTTTCTACAAAAGCCATCCTGAGACAGGTCATGAATGATAGGCAGTCCATAATATCTAAGAGTAACTCTGCAATGCTCTTCCACTAAAGCTATCAGTAGAAGAGATTGCATGTGGAATATAAACCCAGAACAATTTTGAATAAGTTATTGKAAATAACAGCTAAGATTCAGATGGGGCTACTCACTTTAAAACTTGGAAAACCAGAGGTAATTAGATTATATTATCGCAAGACCAGAGGGGGAGATATTTCCCTCTTCCTTTATAAATCAATAAAATTAGATGCAACAGAAGAAAAAAAACCCAAACCTCAGAGTCATGAGGGTTTTTTTTTTATTATAAACCCTTTTCAATGTCCAGTATTTCTAATGACCTCTATAAAAATAACAAGCTACATCTGTCTAATGGTTRGTCCACTTGTGGTTATCATTACATAGAATCAAGTACATGCTCTTCTGTTCTGCCCTTGACATTTCACTCCAGTTAGCTTCTTTATTTGCCTCTGAGGCTTTCATATGTTTTGAGGTCTGGCAAAAAAACCTGTGGAGTATATTCTATTGTCCTTTTGTCAAGCAGTACCTGGTATTTTGGCCTTTTAGAGGCAGTTTTCTGACAGAAGTACAAGTAGTGACATGAAGATCTATTTAGCTTGTTTATTTATAGAGTCTATGTCCTTGACTTGCTCCACGGTAAGTCAATGACACAGGAAACCCCCTTCTTTCAGGAGTCTCAGCTCAAACATCAACAACTGAGCTCTGAAATTTATCTCTAATTGAAGCTTYGTGGAAAAGAGCAACTTCTTCCTTTTGCAAAAATTCACACTAGGAAACTGTGTCAAGGAAGCAATGACTAAATGGAACTTCTTCTTCTGATGTACAGAGCTGATATAAATTTTAAAAAACATAAATTCATGTAGAAGATTTCCACCTGACTATTCTCACATGAAAATTATTTTCTCACGACACAGCCTTACTTTGTATGCCAGGACATCTCAACCAAATAACCTTGCTAGAAGTATCAGCATGAGAACTCTGGAGGAAAGCCACGACCAGAATCTAAACGCTTAGTCACGTTACTTATGTGGAAAGAGATACTCAGAGGCTTGACTGCATGAAAAACTGAGATCTTGTTTTACTAAAAGTGCAAAAAGTTAATTTCCTATTGCCTACACTTAACCTTAGTCTTCTAAGGATATGTCCTTCTAAGGATGTGATTATTGTTAATTAATGRTCACTTAGACACCTTTCAGCCTTTGATGTCAGACTGGATTTACCCTGGAATAATATAAATATTATAAATATCCATTTTCACATAAAAACATACACAAAATATTTTCCTTCTCCTGATTCTTGGTTTCCTTTGCCTCTTAATATTTCACCAGCGAAACACTTTTGTCAATGTGTCAACCTACATCCATAACAGAAACACGTAGTCAAACTACTTTTTGACCTTATTTTAAACTCTGAATCTCATRTGTCCTCTTTTCTCATTCCTTTTCCAGTACTATAGGGAGAAGTTAAAGCAACACAAGCTGGCACCTGAAGGAGATCCACAGGTGGTGCTATAAAAGGTGTTTATCAAGTGACCTACCACCCATGAAGTTAAACTTACACTCACCTTGGCATTTCCATGCTTGACTGCAGTGATTTAATGACAAGAAGAAAGATAAGGAAGAAAAGGGTTCTTTTTATCTCTACTTCTCTGTCAYATGTATCATCTAGTTTCTGCCACCTTTAGTACAGATGTAATTTAATTCATGGAAGGAAAAAAAAAACAAACCTATTTTCTTTTTTTTCTCTTAGATGAAAATATGACCTAAATGGCCTAGAAACTTTAGGTATCTGAAGAATTGCTCTTTAATCTATCTCCCCCTAAAAGATGGCCCTCCTCTTGAGCTCACTGGAGTCAGTAGAAAGATTTAGTTTAAATCCAATAAGATCTGGATGATTTTTTCTATGAGCACACACTGTGTCTCAGTTGTCTTGTTAGCTGCAGGATTACTGAAAATTCTCACCTACAAATAAAGATCAAGTTTACACAGCAAACCCATCAATCTAAAAATTTCTTAGGGATTTTTTAATTCAGTGTTCCATATATGAGATTGTTTATACTAGAATTTATTTTCTTTCACTTAATCACTGAACAAGCAAAATTGCTAAACTCAAAATCAGTTTATGTGAGCATCACCACATGTGAGAAACTACTAAACGAAGATGTTGAACCATGTGCATGAAAGATCTTTGTGGTGRTAGTTGACTTTTCCATACAAAGTATTTTAAAGTGATAGTTCAACAGCTTAAAGTGATTCAATAACACAATATTTTTAAGTCAAKCCTTTAGAATATTTTGTTTATTCCAGCTAAAATGACCATTTYTTATCTTATTTATGAGGCTATTTAATGGCATTACAGAACCACAGCCATTATCTCCTTGCTATTTCCATGCCATGGTAACAGGCTACTTCTCTCTGCTCAAGGTGAAATGCCCAAGGTACATTTCACCAGCTCTCTATATGTCATCCCTCATAAGATCTCATTACCACCCTGACCAGCACCTGAGAATATCTGGATTGTTTGTCCACAGAGCACTCACGTGGGGCAGGGCTACRCCACTCCAGAGACACTTAGAACCATCCTGAGTCTCACAGCCCAACTTGGTTCCATTCAGAAATCCCATTCCAGAACCTGCAGGGCCTCCCATACCCTAAACTGAAGTCTGAACTCCTCTTCTTTGAATTAGACATTGTCTAGTCCAAGATGTTGTCTTCCAAGGAGGAAGGGATGACAAGGTAGGAAGCAGCAATTAAGACGCTTCAGGAGGCACCTTAAACAACACAGAAGCTAAGACAATTGCACTTGCCAGAAGCATCAGAAAGCAGCAAGATTCAGTCTTAAGGATGTTTACAGACACAGAGGGAATGTAGATGATAAAATCAAATAGGAATCTAGATCTTCAGTGTTTCCCTAAAATCTGGAAACTCTGTAKGTTAAACAGTTAAATAGAAGCCTGGAGCCCATATATGTGCTACACCACCAAATCCATAAAGYACTGTGCTCAAATATAGAGACTAATCCTACATTTTCATGATGATTGTTATAGCAGAAAATTCTATTACAAAAGATCAATTTTTATGTTGTTTGCATGCAGGACTTTGCAAATGAACATAGCAACAACTGTCCTGTATTTATTTTCAGGTTTACTTGGCATCCGCTTGGATTTCAGAGTGACATCTTCCTTGAGTTAAACAATCACTAAACTAAGAAGTTCCTATAATATGTTTCTAGCTGGAAATTCATCTAGTTTCCAGACTGATTTCACAGAACCAGTTCTACACATGTCTTCTCAAACTTTGCATTGTTGAAACATCACTGGGTCTTCTTACCTTTGCAGTAAATCTCGCCATTATCCTAATTATCCTTCTTATCCTAATAGGAAGAAAAATGTCATGTGGTTTTGTTTTTGGAGGTTTTTTTAGCAAGAGATAGCTGTTGATTAAAATTTTATCTTTATTTTTTTTACAGAAAAAAGTAGGCACTCTTAAGATTCTAAATTCATACTTCAACATTCAATTTTGTAAGCCATTTTTTCTAAGCCTAGCTTTTGAAAAAGCTAAGATTTCTCCCATAACATTATGTACAGCCTAATAAATAGCAATAGTAGGAAAAAAAAAAACCTTTTTTCTCCTAGCTGATCTCCATTTGTCCATAGTATAAAACATGCAGTTCAATTAATTGAATGATACTGTCTGAATCAGCTTCATGTCGGATTTTCAAAGGAAATAAAAATAAATGTGTTTAAAAGATATAACACTTTTCCAGAGGGAATCTGACTTAGAATTTTTGTAAAATGGTGTAACATTTCATAAATCATGTATGTAAAAACATTAAAAGGCAAAATCTACTCCATTTAGAGGAGAAAGCAATTTTATCTCTGTCCTTTGGAGGTCTGAATTATATATATCCTAGTAAATATACATATTTAGTTCCAGTAGAAGGCATTTGCTTTTACCTCATTGTAGAACATTAAGCATTTGATTGCCATCTGTACCAGAAGYATAGATATAATCTGTGAAAAAAAATGCTCTTTTTAAATTTAAAATATCTTAAAAATTCCTCTTACAGAAACATTGCTGGTTCTTGACATAGATGTGGAGGGAGAAATTTCCCACATAAAATAGTTCCTCAAAATAACATCTTGATCTTTTCCTMTATGTATTTGAACCACAGCATAAGGATAAGATTTGCATTAAGAGATACTAACTCTTAAGAAAAATAGAAAAGCACAGATTTTCCTGCTTTCAACAATAAATAATATATTAAAAAAAAAGTCCAATAAAACTCAACCCAGTACAGATTTCCCTCTTTAAGAAAACACAGAAATGAACAAGGTACTCAAAAATATTTTCAATACAATTTCAAGGCGTGCCTTTGGAATCACACTAAACTAATACACRCTTTAATTTTCCTTTACCTAATAAGTAGACTAACTTGGAAATAAAATGTAGTCCTCGTGTCCATTTGATATAATAGTGTCCTTTACTMCTACCTGTGTACCTGATATCCATTYGTCCACTGATAGAACATCAAACCTTTCCATCTGTTCACACCTTGTTAACATCAACACAATCTTACTACAATCTACCTCTCTCCATCCCTGAACAGCTAGACTGAGATGGCTCTGGGCCTCAGTCACATTCTCATTCACAAAACTGAGTGAAAAACATCCAAAAAAAMCCCCTAACTCGTCTTCTCCTTGAGCAAAAAAGAGAGTCTATCATTTGCTCCTTTCTTACTCAGATCATATTAGCATTTCCACCTTATATTTCAGTAAACATAATCATTTTCTCAGAAGTMATTTCTGCCTGTAACTGGGTGCAGGACCACAGTATCTACCCCAGTCTAAAGGATATTGCTTTTTTTTTATTTAGTCATTAAAAACAAAGTTCTAAACTTTTGAAAGAGCTACCAAACCTTTCAACAAAACTATTAGGATTTAAAAATATTGTATACTCTAAATGCTATTAACAAGAATTCTGTTMATAATGTCTGAGGCAGTTTCCAAAATGTCTTTTTGTCCTCTATGTTATGCATTGGCATTACTTCTCTAAAGTCTAAATCAAGGAGATTTGATTCTACTTTAAACATCCACTAACACAGAAGTTATTTCTCTCTTCACATTCTCTACAAATGTGCCCCCTATCGTCACAGAAAGACTCAGACATGGTTAATTCTCCGGTACTCAGTTTTCCCCATTTCCTTCTTCCCTATCTTGTTTCAGTAAGAAACGARTTTTCTCTGTTTCTTATCTTCCTCAGCTGGGGCAAAAAAAGCACATCTTTAATTTCCATTGGTTTTCCCTACCAATCTTTTCTTTCTGAGACCCTGCTGGGTTTCTACGGATGGCTYATTTCTTAAAGAATTAACTATCTATACATTAAAAGACAATTTGATATAATTTTATARTTTTTAAAGCCTAGGGAAACATTCATTAAAAATATTTCACACATTTTGTAAGTTAAAAATAATTTCATGTACYTCAAGTCTTCCTAGTCAACATACATATATGAATATAAAGTCTTTTATTTAAGGAAATGCCTCTTAATATCTCTCTTGTCCAAATACTCCCTTGAAGGAACTCATAAAAAAAGGTCTTGTTATGTATCTATTCTTTAAGTTCAACTGGCTAATTTTTTATTTTAAAATTACTAATTACTAATTTCTAAATTGTAATTATTATCTGAAAAGAACAGAAAGAACATTTTWAAAAAAGAAATAAAATTATCAGTTTCTGACTAGCTATGTTCTAAAGATTTAATTTTCAAAAATGAATCATTCACAAATGAGCATCCAATAACTTTTTTCACAATATACCAGAACAGTTCTGCATTGCCATAAGCCATGTAGAAATGGAAAGAGAGATAAGCAAAAGACTGACAGACAGCTGTAACAGAACGATTAAAAATTCTCATCATATATAAAGTTCAAGTGGAGTACAGACTTTGTTACAAGAAATCTGCACTTGTAGACCTTTGCTTTTTGCTTATATCTAGAGTTAAAGAGTCTTACTGTTTACTTCTTTGGAATGTTTCTCATTTTATTAAGAAAAAACTTCAGAGTCTGAGATGCCTTGTGATTAATTTTTAGGGGTAACTCAAAATGTCATTTTTTAATCTAGGGGAATTCTAATTTGGTTTCTACCTATTTTAAAGGTACCATTTCTCACTTAGTGTTTTTGATGGTAAATAAAGATGAATTCTGAATAAATAAAGATGAATTCTGAATGTTCAAAAGACTTCTCTTGTGTTGCATGCTATGAGGGAAGAGCCTGGATAAAAAAAAATCAAAAAAAAAATCTTTTGTTCATTATGAAAGAAGGTTTTATTCCAAACTCCATATATGTCATAGAAATTCCTCAGGACAACTCCAGGCATAAATGTTGAAGGAGTTTGAAATGTTCTAGTTATTTATGCTCAGTCTTCCTGAAGATGGTATGGCACTATTTAAATCCAGAAATACTACTTTTTAAGGAGAAATTCYATAATAGACAAATGGAAAGTTATTGGCATACATATCTTACAATATTGTCATGGAAAATATTTGGTGTGAGTTCTGAAAAGTCTTCCCACACATTCTTACAGTACTCRTAGATGAGTGTGAAAGCCAAATAAAGAGAGTCTACAGCTTTCAGAATTTTTCAGCTTTTCAGAATTCAGAAACTCAACACATCATGCAGTGACATTTGGATGGAGTGMTTCAAATGATTAAAACAAAGACCACAACAGGAAGTGATGGTTTCTTCATTACCATGGCAAAATAAGTTACACAAGCAGAAGTGATCACATTTGGGCATTTTAGATGCTATGAATTTTGTATTTCTCTACATGTAATGCATTGTATATATACATAGGGCTTTATGCAGGTTTGTATCTCCTATGAACTGTATCATATGCCTTTGTGATACGCTTAACTTTGATACTTTATGATACTTCAAGTATGTATACATACTGATATATAATTTTAATAAAGCCAGCATTTTTTTTCCTGTCACTTAGACTACATACTTTCCTTTTCTAAAGACAGAATGCTCTGTTCTCATTTTGTTCAGCTTTTCTCTGCCTATTCCTGCCTTCACTTTGAATTCTAGGTGATGTCMTCTGTAGCCTCTTCATGCTGCACTAATTTGAAGTCTGAGCTCCAAGTACTTCTCATCTTTTCATCTGCCATCTGCAGTCTTCTGCCATCTGGGGCAGCCCCTCAGTTTTACCATGTCCCTGAAAGCCACGTATAATCATCACCTAGGATGACATCCAACAACAGATCGACACCTATATTCAGATGAATGTGCAAGACATACCTATCTAGGAATTCTAATCCATTAAAATAGAGTCAACACTGAATGTGGAGTCTGGAAAGTAACTCTGCTAATCAACCAGTAATTTAGTGTAATCTGAATAACTACCTAGGCTCAGCTGAATGCATTCCTCATGACCTTTCTCTGGTTGTCTTACTGGTGATCTATGAATCAATCCTGGTTGACTCTTCTCCAGGAAGGAGTCWCATAGGTGTTATGACCTCTCTTACAGCTCCGTGTATTTATCCTGGGTAATGACAAATTTCCTCAAATGGTAACAGATGGCTGTGTTTAGACAACTCAAGATAGATTTTAGGGATGTTAAAGAGAGTTTACAAATCTTTTAAACTTGAAGACATGACAAGAAAACAACAGATGTTTTAATCCAGAGTTGTCTTGCTCTTTCATCCACATCTCCTATTTACTAGGGGGTCCAAATTATTCTTCCACATTCATATTTTACTAGAAAATGCCTTGGTTCCTAATGTGTTAAAAATGTTAATTGGAAAAGAGAACAGTAAAGGTACAAAAAAAGGAGGATTGGACACTTCTTGACCTTGGGACAAGAGACAGGAAAACAGAAAAAACTGTGAAGGTTCGTGTTGTGCTGTTAGATAAAGCACATCCTAAACTGTACGTGGAGAAAAGTCTGCTGCTGGCAAGCCCAGAACAAAAAGACATTTAGGAGGATTGTTCACAAGGAAAGGAATAAATTGAGAAGTAGTTAAGATTTAAGCCAATTTTAGTTCCTAAAACAACAAAAATGGATTGTATTTCTGAAAACTATTGCTTAATTATAAAKAGATGTTTTATTCTGAATTTGTTTTCCATTATTTATGCCTGGCATATTTGAAAATATACTGACGTAATTTTRAAATAAGGTCAAGATAGTTTTAAATAGATGTTACAAGAGTTTAAAAATTATTTGAAGCAATTAAAAATGCAGTTATTGTTTTCAATATCACATATGTTATCATAGAAAGCTGTTTTTGTGAATATTTKCCTTACAGAAAAGTAGGATAGGTTTCCACAAATATTCTTTGTTGACTTTATATTCTATATAAAGAATGTAAAGTTGACTTTATATTCTATACTTTAGGAAAAAAMCAGCAGATAGATCTCCATCGTTTAAATATTTTCTCTAACTCTTTATTTCCTTCTTGTCGCTCTCATCCATTTTATCTCTGGTCTATCAAGCAACTCTAAAAMCAACCTAATTAATCTAAATTCTAGATCTCTTTACACAGTAAATTCATAATCTGAATCATTCTTGAAACAACCTACTGTTGTCTGAACCTCTGTATTAACTCACCACTGGGCTCAGTATGAGGAACTTCATTTTTATTGTAAGGTGAGGACAGCATGCTGTTTAGGGAAAACCAGCCCAGGGCTCCCAAACTGCTGTACTGTAGGCTGGGTCACCACAAGAGYTGTTCCCTTCAAAAAAGTGCAAACCTTGCAGTGGCCAGGTGAGTCCCAGGGTCTACCTTCTGCTTATTTTCACTTCTGAACAGAACAAACTCAAATTTTAAGGTTGTTGAAATGAAATTCCTTTCCTTTAGTAATACATGTTGATGGACCTTTATCTTTCTSTCTTGGAAAACATTAAAATTATTGCTAGGTATGCCAGCTACCATTGTCAAATCTTCATTTTTTCCCTCTCTTCCAGTGCAATTTTGCTTTTCTAACTGTGTATTCTTTTGGTCAGGCCCACCCAATATTTTGACAACCTTTATGTTACTATATATCATGAAGACACATAGATAAACAAATACTATTGAATATCCTCCTACTGTTCTGCCTTGAAGTGCTTTCTTTCTTTCAGATTGCCTCTTACACAGAGAAAGCAAAAGGAAATTGTTTTAATGCATAAGAAAAGTATTCAAAAAGCATGCTCTAAGGGACTGAGGAAATTATAGACACATTGGAAGTACAGCTGGTTATAAAAAAATTCAATCCTTTTCATTTACACTACGGATATGCTAACAAGTAGTAATTAAATGTCTTGTAATCTTGATGTTGAATTCCATAGAAATGTTTGCAGTATGCGCTGCAATTTCAAACATTTCATAGATAATAACAGCCAAATGGGATTAAAAGGGAACAGTTCAGCAGTAAAACAGCAACGATCAGTAGCCTATTGTTACATACCAAAAACTTCTGTAAAAAAAGGGAGAAGAATAGTGTTCACTTTTCTGCATCACAGGCTCAAAGTTACCAAGTATTCCTCTGGGACACTTCTTTGGTCATTCTTCTCATGCCCTTCCTCTTATGTAATTTGAAGGGCTAGGGGAGGAAGAGAAGCTATAAAAATGATGTCCAACTAAACTAATGTACCGTTTAAGAAAGTTGAAGGCATTCCAATGTGAAATGTAAAATGGTTAAAGTAAAAACTGATTCAGTTTCTGGCTCTAGAACCGACTTAGTGTGCAATCAAAAATAAATATTTTGCTGCTCCTTCAACTTGATTGTAACWTTTTTTTAAAAGAAAATGTAACTTCATTTTCAGAACAGTAAGATCTTAGGACAACATTGTAAAAAATTAGCATGAGATAAAATTGTACRCAATATGAATTATTACATTAACATCATATTAATAGTATATATATATCCTCTAACATGAAAATTATGAGCACAGATATTTAGTGTTCAGCTCTAGAACTGGTGGAAATATCCCTATGGCATATGATGCTAGAGTAATGCTCTGATTTGCTGGTATGATTAAAGATACTACCATACCAAATTGTGTACTACAATGTTGATGAATCTCTCTCTAAACCCTCTTTCTTTTGCCCCTCTTGTAGCTGGACTATACGCTTTTCTCTACTTGCTTACATGTAAAAACATTTTAAAAATGTATGAGCTTGTCCTTTGCATTTTAAAACCAAATGAGTTCAGCCATACAGGCTAAACACAAGATTAGGAAGCCAATTATTACATGCATTTTTGAACAGAAATGCAGGTGTAGAACCTTATGGACACAATCCTGTGCCATGTGCTCTAGGATGATCATGGAGCAGATCCCTCAGTGTGACTCTTTCCAATCTGACCCATTCTGTGATTTTGTGATACCAAACAGCTACACTTCATCAACCAGTTCTTTCACAAACCAATGCTGTATATACTCTTTAAGGAAAGTAGTCAAGTTTAGTGATTATCTAGACTAACAGTTGCAGATGGGTTCCTTTTGTCAAAGCTAGACAAAAGCTAGAAMAATGAGATCATATGAAAGGAAAAARTTAAAGAACCCAACATAACTGATACATCTGGAAAAATAACCTAACCTAAATAATCTAAATTACTCCAGAAACCTTTGAAAATATTGACTATGGCATTTCTGTCTGTACAAGTTTGTTGAATACTCACCTACGCTTTCATTCAGTGTAGTACATTGACTAGAGTCATAAATTTTCAGGAGAAAAGGTACAAAGCGGAGTGGGGTGCATATCTAATAAATGTTATTCAAGGTTTATAAGAACATGAAAGCAAGTCTTGGAAGTTCAAGAACAAACCATTCCACAAAGTACAAAGTGCAATACAGAAAGCAGCCAATTCTGCACTGAAGTATTTATGTAGACCGCTGTACTGAAGAGCAAAGAACAGAAGTGACAGTATACAAGGGTCACATTAAAAGAATTTCATTCATTAAGAGCTATGATGATTACCTAACAAAAGATTTTGTCTTCTAATGTTTTCTTTCCTATCAGCATGTGGCCATGGCAAGGTGTGTTTCCATGTGTTTGTACAATCATGGAATATGCTGTGTTAGAAGGCACCTGGATCATTAAGTCCAACTCCTAGTCCTGCACAGAACACCTCAAGAATCACACTATAATGCCCAAGAGATTACTAGGTCATACTTCCCCCCAATTTTTTTTTTTTTAATATTAAAAGCTTAGGTAGAATAAAATATTCTTTCGGCACATAGTTTTCATGCTGATCTTGTATGTTTGACAGAAGCATGCATTGAGTTTCAAAGACACAAAGAACAAAGAAAAGATTACTGTGGCCCAAATTCACCAAGGACTTGCAGAAAATTCATATGCCTCTGTTTGAAAGTGTAATTTTCAAAATCGTCTCCTAACTTCTTAGTTACTAAAGGATAAAGGGCATTTTTGAACAMCAAAGCCCAAATACTTAGAGGGAGCTCAAATGCTTTGAACATCCCTACACTTCCAGTGCTGCTGCCCTTACCTGCTCCCATCTTGGGCATTGTCAGAGCCCTCAGGGAAGTCACAATCCATATTGCAGGCTGGAAAAGGTACTGAACACACTCGTACACCAGCAAACATAGAACAACTGCTACCAGTGGGAGAACATTTTCCACAGAAGTATCCCTCCCTGTTTTATTGCCAGTCCTGGTGCTCAGAAATCTCCACAAGATTTCTTTACTACTTTACAATATTTCTATCTTTTGACCCTTCCTTCCTCCACCCTTAGTTAATCTCACTGTGTTTCACAGGCTATAAATAAAACTTTAGTGTTCCTTTAGAAGGAATACACCATATCAGCTACTTTCCCCTTCATAATACTTCTACTAATCCACTGATGTCAAAAGTTTCCTTTTTCTTACTGACATATTTCTAGTTAAACGAAGATCAATTGCTCTCATCTTTGACCTAGCTCCTGTTGTTTCCATTTGAGATCTTTATCTCTAGAGAGGGCTTTTATGCCTGAAATCTCACTTTGTATTTGTTATTTATCATTTATCATACGTCAGTTATATCAGCTCATCTAACTTTCTCCCTACATATCTAACTCGGCTTATTTTGAAGCCTGAGACTACACTCATTCAAAAATACAGTTGTGCTTATGTGGAATTCCAGCACTGCATATGGAGCTCCAGTTGGTGGGCTGAGTTTTCAGGGAAGCTGTGTAAAACTACGGGACTAATACCCAACATGGAAGTTTAAACCAAAAAAGGAAAACTGACTGGTTTTATTTAACAAAGGTAAAAGGGAAGAGAGGAAAAAAGGAAGAGAGGAAGGGAAAAAGACAGAGAGAGGAGAGAGAGAGAGAGAGAGAGAGAGAGAGAGAGAGAGAGAGAAAGAAAGAAAGAAAGAAAGA
>QVAJ01000059.1:1900828-1921376 GCA_003546035.1 Mixornis gularis | reverse complement strand
TTTCCTGAGCCTCCTTTTCTCCAGGCTAAACAACTCCTCATCTGCTCCACATAAGGATGAAATATCCTGGCCTGCTAAATCTGACATTTCTGTGTTATCTTGAAATAGTGGAGAAAATTCTGCTGTCATTTAAATTGTTTGTCAACTCGAACACATCCTTAATAATGTCTATTAATAAAGTAGTTTATCCAGAWATGTCACCCTGAGGACAATAGCTGTAGCTCAAATTTATACTATACTCATTTATTGTAGGTTATTAATTCCTAAGACTTGGCTCTTGGATATATTTACAGTGTCAATAGCAGAGCCACTGAAAAATTTGTGAAAAAACACTGTTTYCTTTTAGAATAAAATTGGTAATGAAATTCATCAGATCTTCATCAGACCTAGAGTGAAATTCACAGTAAAACCGAAAAGATGAGGACCAGAGCAACAACAATAAGAAATCATCAGTTAGAGCACTGATGTAGAAAGTGGGACATACATGGGCAAGTTTTAAAATTCCTTGGTTTATGTAAAATATGTATCAGTGTCTTCGACTATCCAACTGGAGTCCCTCAAGCAGTGGGTCTCTCACATCTTGCTGATAATATGTTGGGTTTTTTTATTATTAATATCAAGTGGAAATAAAAGATAAAATATCAAAAAAATTCWTTAAATCCTTTTCTGGTTTGCTTGTTTGGTTGKTTTTTTTTACTAACTGCAGCTGATCATGCAGTATCTATCTCTTGCAGCGGRGAATGAGCTGATTTGATTTCTGGGTGCCTATTTCCCGCATGAGTATATTGGTCAAGAAGAAAAGATAASAGGCCGCCTTTTATTGCAATCCTGACATTTCGATAAGACAGATCTAAAAATGTCTCTGGAAAGTTTGAATTCAAAATAAAATGGAAAAAAGTCAATATACTTGGTATCCAGTTACTGTGCAATATCAATCACGGCTAACTGTTGAAATAACTTTAAACACTTTGATGTTGTTTTTCTTGTCCTGAAAATAGTCCAGGTTTATTTTGTTCACTTTATTCTACCAGTTCAGTGATAACAGCAGATTCTACAGACATCAAATAAATTCACAGAAAAATAGAATAAGGACAAAATGTAGTGACTTTCAAGCAATTTCAACTAAACATGAAAGAAAATGAATGGCACATCAAAGCATCAGCTTCAAAGACACTCCCAGGTGGCTCATTTCAGAATATGTGTTACAGAAATCATACAATAAGTTGTTTGAACTTTTCTATTCAAGATTTTTTTWAAGAACCTTTATCAGGGAAAAAAAATGGCTGTGTTGAAGGACAGCTAAAAATCCAAAGTCAATGTATTCTAAATGTGTTTGATAAAAGGATGAATAATAGAAGAAATATTTTGTCTCCTGCTTTTTCAAGAAAAGGTGTTGTGAAAGGGAAATAACTGTGATACTGAAATTACATACCAACATTTTAGAGACATGTTGTTTTGACTTTGAAAAAATCATTTTAGATCACAGAGTACAGTTTTTGCTTGGCTTAATTCTTGAAGCCACRTTGAGTGTCACATTGATAAAACTCAAAGTTGTAATACAGTACTTGGTGGGAGATAAAATTCCAGAGGCAAAATTTACAAGATAAATTAGCATGACACAAATCACAGTGGAGTCCAACAGATGACCAGATGATTTTTTCTGATGTCTGGAATAATCTATGTAGAAATAACTTCTACGAGTAACTGCATTGACAGACAATAGGCCTTGCAATGTGACTACAGTGGGTAGCTATGGGCTAAACTCAAGCTAAATTTGCAGTTTTCCRCTAAACTTAGATAAGTCAAAGAAGATTAAATGTTTAAGTGAAACTTAGAAATATGACACTTYTTTTATTTTAAACTGAGTTTACAACTATTAGGTACCTAAAATGAAAATAATCATCTAGTTTATGGTGTTAGCTTCCATTTCTGAAGTCCCTGTCCTGATAGAAAGGAATAGGAATTAATTGTGGTAGACAGARCCACCATCCTTACCTTCCCTGTTTTTACATATAATCTTCAGCTACTGTAAATTTAAGTCTCACTGACTTTCAAAACAACCTACGGTGAACAAGTCACTTGGAAATCTGTGACTTTGACTTTGCAGCCTTGAGATACTTCTCAAGTTTTTGCATTCGTATATTTCTTGGATGGAGAGAGAGTACAGATTTCTGTTGCGGTAGTTTAAAGAGATAGAGAGGAGTCAGGAGGTTATATAACTTCAGAAGTGGCTTCTGGTTTTCAGCTTGAAACAAACTTTCTGTCAAAACTTAACCTTCATTTTTATCATAAAATGTTCAAACTAGAAAGTATATACTGAAATAAAATAGAACAGATTTGAATATTTTATTTTGCTGATCCACATAATATTTCAAATTTGCTCCTCATCACAAACAAACAGACACCTGAAGAGAGACTATGCTCAGCTTACAAAATTGGAACCTCTTCTACAAAAAACAACTTTAATTTAATATTTTTTATTATTTGTGTTGTTATATTTAATGGAGTTTGCAATTAATCCTYATAAAACAATCAGAAAAGCTAAAGCTAAATATTTTTTTTAATATCTCAAGGGAGTTTACATTATTTATTACGCAAATATAATTGCCCTTATGGGAAAACTAAAATCTTACCCTAAAAATGTATTTTGTTAATCTTTTTAGTTAAATCTTCACAACAGAAATTGTTATTCTAATTATTTAAGGGTTCTTTCTGGGGGACCCCTTTTCCCTAAACTTAATGACACACGTGGATTGGAATGTTTTTGTCAGCATAAATGTTTCTGTAACAGCTTTATTAAAGCTCATGGAACTGGGTAAGCTCAATTTGGTTGCTGAAATTAAACATTTGCCATTATTTGTGTACATTTCATTAAYATCTTCATAACACAGCTCATATACAGCAACATCAAAAAAGATACATTTGTTTTAAAGTTTCAGGCATACAAGAAAGTATTAGGTCTGTGGCATACAGCTGTGGGCCATGGCTTTCTTAGCATGCCTATGTAAATCAGGATTAATTTTGCATAATTACTGGAAAACAGTTTCCAAAACAACCACTGAGAAAAACAGTAAGAAAATATTAGTGATGGTGTAATTTGCTTTATCCTGGTTTGAGACAGCATAGACACTTTTCTGGGAAAACACAGAAGTCGACATACAACTATAAACCTTATTATTGTCAAAGCTATTCAAGACATATTCATATAAATCTCTGAGCTAAAATGTGAGGCAAATTAAAAGTGAAATCAATTTTTTGTTGAAGAATCTTGAGACAGAAAAAGGATTCAAAGAAATTTAGGACTAAGTGAGCAATTATTTTATTCATTAACAGTCGATAATTTTGAAGTCAAAAGGGAGGTCTTCATATTTCTAGCAAGACATAGCAAATCAAATGCTTTTCTAACAGGGAACATGGGGATAAAATTTTGGCAAGGGATTCTCATTCCTTAAAAACTGATATAACTCAATCTCTCCTGAAAGAAACACTGATTTTTCGGCCTGCTCTTTCCATGCTAAATTCTCAAGAAAAGGTGAATGCCCCCTGTGTGTCTCTTAGGGGAGCTTTTACAAAATTCCGACAGCACATTCAAGTTCAGTAAAAGGTAATTTGCATCTCTCTCTGCCAGCATGTGCAGGCCTGTCCATCCATTTCAATGAGAGCCTTTCTCCTAAAATCTCKCATCAGGACTTTTAGTACAAGTGAAGTCAAGTTCAATTCAAACCAATTCACTGTCAAGTTATCCCTGACACCCTAGATTCATTGCTCGGGTTCACTGATTTGTCATCTGAACTCTTAACACATGGAATCTCTGCGGAGAGGACTACCAGAACAGAAGAAGTTCCAAATAATTTCTAATTTTTCTAATTTTTTTTAAATTCTAATCTCTAATTTTAATTTTGAACTTGTAATGTTAGTTGAGATATGTGATTAATATCAACAAGAGCAAAAGATCCTTAAAAATGTGATTTTTCACGTTAAACGTGCCAAAGACATTCTCTTCAAGGGGAACTCATGGAACCACTGTCATATTCTGTTTATTTTTTTGTTTATGCATTATATCCACAGAATTTCATTAGGAATTTACTCTTTATAAGCCCTCATAATGATATGAGACMCTTTTTTCTGCACAAAATTGTGGATTTTCCTCTGTATCAAAATTCCTAATATCAAACAAAATTACATGTACATAATTTCTTTTAYGCTCGAAGTCCTAACATTGTAACATCCTTCGTATAAAGAGACATTTAAATTGTAATAAAGTGTATTAAACTGTACAAGGGTGTATTAAATAGTTGAGTTCTCCTAGATTGTGTTTGTAGCTTTAAAAATATTYCAAATAGAATTAAAAAGTTACCAGAAATTCTCAGAACATTTGAAGAGTCTATTTTTCAAGTCAAAGTCACTCTTATCAGTGCTAAGTGTGACTATTCCAGCATTCAAGTGCATGAATGTAAAACAGTAGATGAGTCTTTCTCTACTGTCTGTTAAAATGAAATGTGATAAATACAGCATTATAGATAGGAAAKCATAATGTGTGACATTCAGGAAAAGGAATCCACTTGAAAAAATACAAGATAATTTTTTTTTTCTTTGTTATCTGGATGTGCTTCATTCATTCTTGGGCTAGATGAGATTTGCCTGCTGGATCACATGTACAATTTAAAAAAATTAACTATTGACAACCTGCACCAGTATGTTAGTAAAAGGCTCAGAAATATGTATCTGAAGTTTATGGAATTTTGTGGTTTTATGGAAAGAGCTGTCCTCACCACTTTTAAGGCTGCAGGAAATGACCAGGTCACTGGCCTGTTGCTACAATGATGGAGTGTGGCACAAAAACCTCTGGACTTAACAGGACAAGTGGCATGACACAACAGCCAAGAGTATGAGCACTGGACAAGAGGTAGGGATAGTGCCAAGCAGATGGTGACATCCTCATGRATGGCTTCAGGAGCCAAGCCTCACATGTAACTGGAAGGGATCATTGGGGGCCCACTACTAATTCTATATAAGGGCAATTTTCCTAGGTAATGGTATCAAAACCATCAAAACTGGGTGTAGGTATGGCAAAATGGWGCTGACAGGGAAAAAGAAATTACAGAGAAATTATTTACCTGGGAGAACGTTGTGGCAGAGAAGGTAAGGAGTATGCATGGCAAAAAGGGGATCAAGTGTCCAGGAAAGAGRTAGCAAAGTGTGGAAACCCTTTGAGTGAGACAACAAGGGTTCCTCTCAAGCAGCCTTGATGCTAGTTCCGTGCTGCTGGATCAGGGCAGTGATTCGGACTTGTTTCTCTTGATATAAAATTAAAGTTGGTGTACTTCTAGTTAGGAGGGCTGGGGTGGAATGGAAGGGTGGAATGGAAGCTGTCCCTCTGTTAGGGAACCTTTAATGGATACATCAAGTATCCCAGTGTCACTGGTGTTCATTCCAGGCCTGATAGCATTCATACCTTGCAAGGTTATATCTGGGTATCATAACGAAACRTTGCTATACTCTGAAAAATGATGTGCTTGAATCCATCAGGCATTGAAACCAGAAATTTTCAGGAATATTTGGTTTAATCATGATAGTTCTTGTGTTCTTGATAAGTAACGTTGTAAACCTTTTTTTTAATGTTAGTTTAMTTATGGTGAGGCTTAGATAACTTTGGAATATGACATCCATCAAATTTCTTCACAGAATATCAATGAACTAAGAAGAGTGGAAGCTGGTTTTCCTAGGTTTGGGGAAATATCAACACTACAAAAAGTCATTACTAAGAAAAAAAWTTCCTTTGGGTGAAAAGGAAATAATGTGACATACATAAAAGTCGTCAGGGATTTTTTTTTTTTTTCTTTAATTCAAAGCAGACAATTCTTAGAAGTCAAAAAAATTTATCAAGGGATCTGTAATGTAATGCTGGGATTTTTTTGGGGTTTTTTTGTAAAAGATGTAAAATTTATCTAGAATATGAATTTTTTACAGTAAAATACTTCAAACCTGAATGGTAAATAAGTGTCTCAGAGGATGTATTAAGCCTTAAAATAATATGAAGAAAGACAAGAAGAATGAGAAGAGAAAGCTTATCTTAGTGGTCAGTAATAGTTCCCAAAAGACAATCTAGATGCAGTGTTGTAAAGGATTTAAAAACAAATAGGGTAAGTTTACTCAACCATATAAATTAAGCAAAAATGAATAAATACATCAGGGGAAAAAGACAAATTTTTGATGGGGGAAATATTAAAGGCAGTCTAGGCATTACTCAAAACAGCWGTACCTACAGTTTTCTCTCATGTTTTTCTAATAACAGTGGTGCTCCCTTAGGCCCTATAGAAAAATTAAAACCTAATACACGAAAGTAGAGGGTCATACTGGAAAAGAAGTTACAAAAGAGGGGACATGTTTATATTGAAAGAACTAGGCAATTAAAATCACAAAGTCRTCAAAGAACATTTATAAAACATGAGCCATGTCAGTTTCTAAAAGTATATTATAACATTTCAGGAAAGGAAATACAACATTCTGGGAAGCAGGAAAGAATGAATCTCAACAATGTCGAAACTCAAGAACTTATACYGAAGAAACACGAAAATAATGAGAGGAAATAAATGAAAGAATCTRTAGAAAATGACAGGAGCAAAAATATGTGGGTTTTTTTTCAGATCTACCACGGATAATATAATCAAAAAAGCACTGACATAAATATAATAAATCTTTACATGTTGAGTTATTTGATGCAACATTGCATGGAAAAATCTTTAYTTGACATACAGATGGGACATAGCACAAACTTTATATATTTTTTTTAATTTTCTCAATTACCTAAARTTGAAATGGTAATAGTCTTACTGCAAGAAAAAATAATGAACTGTAATCAGAGTAACTGTGAAAGTTATAGCGAAAATCTTGAGATGGATTGCATTTAATATTTCCATAATGACCTTGGTAAAACAAGCTGGAATGTGTTTAARAAACCAGTTAAAAAATTTGTGAGATAAAATCAATGAAGTGTGTGAGCARTATTTAACATTGAACATTTGGATAACCTTGAAGACAGAACAATGAAAATTAAGTGAAACTTATCAGTGTAACATGTAAAAGCTGGACAGTAATGAGACTCAGTAGTACTTTTTTCCCAGCACATATATTGATGATCGTAAAGGCTTGCCTAATTTCTGTGGAGAGCCAGTTTAATTTTTAGGGTTTACCTACTGCTGTGTAGGATTGAGCTAGATGATCTAGGAAATTGGCCTATTGTTTGGTTAAGCTCTAAGACTCAAGRTTTTTTCACTTCAGTGAATATTTTAGTTTAATTACAAACTATTATTTAATTTGATTTAAATTTCATACTTGTAATTAAATTATTTACTGCCTTGTTCCTGACAAAGAAATTTTTTCTATATCCTGTCTTGTTTACCTAACTTCTAAAGACAATGAACCCAATCTTTCAATATCAAAGTTTTACAAATTTTTCATCATATTTTTTAGTTACTCAATATCTGGGGTATCCTCCAATCCTCCAACTTTGATATTACTATCAAACAAATGGTAAAATGGGAATCACCTATCTTTAGCTCATATTTACATTAATTTTCATTGTCTTCTGACAAACCCATTTTTCTACTAGATGGAAAGTTTAGGTATTGCAAGTGTGGGAAACCCAAAAAGCCCCAACCCAAAACTATTTTTTTTCTATAAAGTTGCTAGAGTTGGTATGTTGTGACAGGATTTATCTGACAAAAAGACAAATTGAGAACGAATTTGATTGTGTTAATTTTTTTCTTTCTTGTCAGTTGAATACCATTATATTGAATAAGATATCAGGTCGTTTTATAACTAATCGTAAGGTAAAACAAATCAATCTGAATTTAATGAACTAAATAAATTAAATGTACCAATTGAGTCAGATTTATTGTCACCAAAAGAAGCAGTCATGTATGCATTTTTGGGGGGTTCATTCCCAACCTAGATACCTGATGGAGCTTCTGTAACCATTTGTGAAWTTTTTTTCTTCAGAGCCTAATTATCTCTTTCCCTTAATGATGTTTTCTTAAAATTACTGCTGSAAACAACAGTGACAGCATGTGATCAGCACTTTACACTCTCATCAGCACAGCTTGTCAACTATTTTATATAAGTTAAAAGCATGTTCTTCTTTTTAACTGCAGTGATAGATATGAAGGCCAGACACGTTTTTTTCCTATTTTGACAACCCGTATAAATCAAACCAAAATGGAACATGTTAAAGTATTGTTGTTGTCTTCACAACTACTGTGAAATTCTAGCATCTATATTGAAAAATGTTACCATAGTTTTGTCTTTCTGGGACAGGCACATTCCATGATGTGATGGGCAAACTTGGCTGGCTGATGCCTGTCCAGCTGYTCTCTCACTCATCCCCCTCAATAGGACAGGGGGATAAAATGAAGAGAAGATAAAGACAGGGAGATAATTTAAAATTTACTGTCAAAACAGACTCAACTTGGTGAAAATGTAATTTATTGCTGATTAAAACATGTTCATACACTGAGAAACAAGAACAAAACCAAGAACAGAATCTCTCCATTTCTCATACTAAGCTTCACTACTCCACGCCAGACTCCTGATCCCCTGTCCGACAGGCTCATGAGGAGCTGTGGAGCTGTGATCATCCCATAACAGCTTCTCTCTGCTGTTATCCTTCTCTAACTTCTCCAACATGGATTTAGCCCACAAACAGCAGTCTCACTGGGTAAAACTGTTCCAGTGTGGCCTCTCCAAGAGCTGCAGGCTGACCTCTGCTCCAGCACACGGAGCACCTCCTTCCCCTCTTTCTTCCCTAACCTTGGGGTTTGCAGGGCTATTTCTCACATTTTTTCCTCACGCCTCTCATTGCTTTGTGGTTTTCTTAAATATCTTTCCCCAGATGTATCACCACTGAGGCTGAGGGGCTCAACTGTCCCCTGAGGTGTGTCCATTTTGGAGCCAGCTGATACGAGCACTTCATAGGGGTGACCCTGCAGCACTTGGTCTCCTGCATCCCAAATGCTTGAAATAGCATTTTTAAAAATGGAAATTTAATTGATAAAATAGTTCTTTGTGTTTAGACTAGTAAGGAGACTGTGGCTTCCTTAATCTTATTAAAAATAGATTGCATTTCAGTTCTTTTCTATAACTATTGGAAAACAGTTAGGGATTTCTAAGGAGTTAAGGGCTTCTAGGGATTTCTTTAATATTCTGTTACAAGTCTTTATATTTCAGGAATCTATCTTCACTTTCATGACAGCTTTTGAAATATTCAGGTCTTAATTTTTCATGGTTCCTTAAATGCAGCTCAAAGTTGAAAATGAATGTGAAAACATAAGGACAATGACAAAAAATTATTTAGCACAGTGAYACTTTTTCAACAGTTCTGTTAAAAATAAAAGAAACAAAAAACTTAATTAAATTGAAGGGCCTGGTAAGTAATGAGGTRCATTGTATAGAGGCATGTACATAGAAACACTTGGAAACGTGTGTTTCAGTTTTCCGTGGCTTTCCAGAACTATTAGGCATGCACCAACAGGGACTGACATCAGCCAATCCGCCCTTACAAGATGTGGTTGAACTGAAACAGAAATACCAGTTCAGATCTCATCTATCATGACAGAATACTAGTTTGCAATTTGGTRTTACCAAAGGAAGGAGCTCTTAGCTCCAAAGGAATAGGTGCCTACAGGCTGAGTAGGTATTGTCAAGAGTGTCACTGTTAGACATTCTGCCTAGTATTCCTAGCAGARATACAAGGACTAAACACCTGCTGAACAGATGCTGAATTAGTTTGGTTATTAACAGAGGTTTGAACTGCACTGTTAACATACCTGTGAAAATCTTGATTTCGCAAGTCAAGGATAAAAAATCCAAACCTCAATACAGACGATAGATTTTTACTGTAAAGACCCCTCCTAGTCACCATCAATTGCATTGGAACCACTTCGTAATCCTTTCTTGAATATGACACTTCATGTCTGTGTATCTCACTTTTATTGTAAATATACATAGGTAGAAATATAGAATTATGATGTATAATTATCCTGTTCCCCTGTATCTGTCACTCATGTCCATCACCCAGATAGACACCTTTGCCCTAATATTTATAATGGAAGGCATCTACCTGCTTTCCATCAATAATATTTGAAATCCATGGTGTTGTAGGGGAGTGATTAACTCTTCACAAAATAAAACTCACGTAACTTGTCCCCTGTGTACAGAAAGAAATAACAATTTAGTTAAATCAATTCTTAAATTGATTTAAACCACTGAAATCCCTAGTGCAGATGCTCTTAAATTGGCTTAAGGRTAGCTAATAGTGGTGTATCTTATTCATTTTGATCTAGAATTTAATCCTATTAAATTGGCTAAATTTTTTGTATGCACTGCAGCTTCAAGGCCAGCAGTCTGAATTGAATTTCATGCTGAAGGGTCATGGGTTCTCAATGAAGTTAGGACCTATAATGACAGAGCAATTTTAAAAATTACTTCTGATGGCTCACTAATCATCTACAAAAAATAAACAGAACTTTGCAATAAATATGAATAACTAGACAGTGTTCTGAAGATTTTATATAAGGCATAAAGCTTTTTGAAACTTCTGTGCAATCAAGGATAGTGATAATAGGCAACAAATTTTGAGAAAATGATGGCAAAATTAATTATATGCCATTCATGTTTGCTTTCTTTATTCTGTTTCCAGCTTAAATTTGCCTGCTGATTATTGCTGGGCCCATGAATTTTGGCACAATACTGAAAATGAAAATATGCATAACCATCTGTCAGTAACGGTTCCAGTTCATCAAAATTTCTAGTCTCCATTATGTGCAAGACAAAAGTACCTTTGCCTGTCTTGCGTGCAGAACYCAAGAAATTATAGATGAGAGAGAAAAAAAAAAGAAGGAAAAAACTTTTCAAATTGCCTCATCACAGAAAAAAGGAAATTATTTTTCATCAGTACCTAGAAATAAATATTCTTCCTACACTTTTATGGTTCATCCCCAATTCCAGCTGTTTCAAATTGTGACTGCATTCGGTCAATTACATGACTATATACAGATTATTTTTAAGACTTCAGTAATGCAGGTTGGTATGAAAAAGGAAAAAAGTAGATCAAGTAAGATAGAGGATAAGAAGAAAATATGGGCAAATAATAAAATCTGTCTATTATTTCAAACATTGATGTTCCTTCTCATTATCAATTTCAGTTTGACAAAAATTGTAGCTACTCCTCTGTTAGCACTGATACATTTTCAGCTGTAAAAATACTGCTTCTTTCTCTGATTTTGGCTTCAGTGTATTTCTGCTAGATTTGGATTGAGATGGAAAACACAAACCCTGTCTGCCTGGCACAGAATCCTTTGTTTACAGTCCCAGCAGCTTTGTTTCATTCTCCTGTGTCAATAGAATTTAAAATATTTAAAAAAAAAATATTTTCCTACTGGTTACTCTGAAAGGCCCGTGCAGAACAAGGTGCCTTTTGAACACGTAGAGATATGGTTCCAAACAATAGCAGTTGCTATGGGAGCAGAGCATAGTGTTTTATGCAGAAATGAAGGAAGAGGAATGGGGAACAAATCTGGTACAGATTGGCCCAGGCACCCACTGGCTCTAAGAACAATGTTAGTTACCCTAAATATGCTGTGGTAAATCACATTTACACATCAGGGGGTACAAAAKTTTATATTTAACTGAGTTCTGTTAACTTACATAAGAGAAGATTTATGGTCACTGGGAGGYTCATTAGCATTGATTTTCATAGTCCCCACTCAGAACTAATATGTCCTTGGTATAGGAAATTATCCAGCACTTATATAAAAAGCTAGCTGGAAGGATTCCATGTATACTTAGCAGATTTGTATTATCTTGTGGTGGAGTTGGACAAAAAAATCCAGCTTTCCTGAGCAATTGCACTAACATTATTAAAAAAAACTGCAAACATATACTAATTCAGTAATGATAGTGCTAACTCTGTTCAAAATTCTAAGGTCAAAAAGGGACATTTTCAAACTGAGGAACATGTCAGCTCAAGAAGGATCAAATAGCATTATATTTCCTTCAGTGAACATAAAAGGTCTACAGTTCCTTTCATGACTAGCAAGGATGCCTGTAATGTGTATGTGTAACTTTTCAATGTGGCTGATGTAAAAAGAGGTTTTTTGACTAGGGAGATGGGTGTTTTTAACAGATTSAGAAAGGATTTGGGGATTTACTGACTTGCAGGTTGTCCAAATAATTGCTTCAAACTGTATTATCTTGGTGGGGAAGAAAGCCTTAAAAAAAATATACAACAGCTTTCTCAATTTGTGTTCATTTCTTTTAATAATATTATCTCCATAAAGTAATCTTTAAAAATGGTCATTTTATGCCTACAAATTGATCAGGTATGGGAAACTGTCAGAACGGTCAATTGACCTTATTATACATGTTTCCTTTTAATATTCCTATTTATAGCCTCTGGTGAAATTATTTCAGTTAGCTCTGATTCAGTTGCCCTTAGTCTTGCCAGTCGATGGAAAACTCAACCTCTCCCTTTTCAGTTCTGCCATTTKTTCTCACTAATATCTGCTTGCATATTGGATTTTTTTGTCTTTTCTCCACAACATGAATTCAGYTGTCTCTTTCTCTGGACTTTTAAAATTTATGCAAATTTACTTTAAATGTAAAGTTGCTTCAGTGACTGTACCATGAGCATTTCCTTCCTGGCCTGGCAGCTTGAGTGCTTAACTGGAATGGAGTCAAAAGAATCCTTTCTTTTTATCTTAAAGTCATTCAGGTGCCTCAGAAATATTTAATTCTACTGTTTCTTTGTAATAAATACCAGTTTTAAACCCTGTATTTTTTGAAAATGACTGGATCCTGAAATGGATACTGCCAGAACAATAAACAGGAAATTTGAAAATGTAGCAGTCTACTTTCAGCCTCTATCAATATTCCTGAAAAAGTGACAAAAAAATAACATTCATCGTTAAGATTTCTTCTAGCTCCCCTATTGCTCAGTGAYAGACTGAAGTGATATTTTTAGGCAAAGTGGCCACTTTGAGCTTGACTGAATTTGCTGGTTTAGCTAGTAGTGATTCAGTATTGATAAAGACTGGGGAAATTACAGTGGTGCTAGCTTGTTAAAATTTGAGATAWTGATAGACCTAGAATTAACCTGCTCATAAGCCAGCAAAGTGATTTAGTTATTTCYATCTACAGAAACTCTTGGTCTTTTACTGGAAGACTGAGGTCGGACCTTACTAACAGCAATGCAAAAGGCAGCATGCTTTTTTTGTTTTTGTTTACAAAAAAATCCAAACACTGCAAGTCATGCTGGTGATTAGGGAGGAAAGTGTTAGTCTCCGCCCTCAGTAGACCTCTAGCAGATGGTGCAGTTTTCTGAAGAGAAATTTCTTTAGCTCAGTCAATAGGTTCATACACAAATTAAATTGAAACATGCCAAGTCCACCACCAAAAAGGCACTCTTTCTTAAGCCCTCGGCCTTTTTTCCCAAAGTTTGTTGTCCCCACCTTCATCCTAGTACAATAAGCTCCACAGTCACAGAGTGAACTAGGGCGGAGGAATAATCTAACCTAAAATTATTCCCTTTTTTCTTTCCCCTGGAGTTAATGACAGAAAGATGTATGATTATCTAAATATATGCATGTTAATTTGTATCAAATCCACAAACCAAGTCTGACAGTCTTGGCAGAAATAGTCATCTATTACATTTGTAATGTGTGATGGTTATATTCAATACAAACCAAAAGAAGGTGAGAAAATAAAAAAAAAAACAAAACAAAAACAGTGGTTTCAAAGCTGGAGAATGTATTTTTAAATGAAGACTTAAACACAACAGTTATTAGAATTATGTTTCATACTATTTGCCTTTATTAGTTTTATTATATAATTTAAATTATATTTATATTTTGTATTTTATTAAATTATATGTTTATTCGTGGTCCAAATGATCTCATACAAATTACTTTTAAAACAGATGTCTAGAAAAGGCTTTAATTTTGTATTCTAAAGAACCATTTTTAAATTCCTTTTTCARTCTTCTGGCTTTTCAGAGAGACCAATCTTTTAACTCCAATGACTGTGATGCAGGACAAAATCATTGCTTTGGAGCATGAGTAAACCCCAAGGTGTTCAAACTTAGTTATCATAGTTTTCCCAAACATGATGTCCAAATTCTTGGGCACAACAAGGAATAGGCCACCCAACTGGACTATGGAAAAAAGTAGATTACATATGGCATCTAGCATCTCCATCTCAAGGATGTATTTTACTAATTATTGTGTAAAAATATTTTGAAAATATGTATTTTATAATTAAATTGTAAAGAAATAGTAACATTTATTGTATAAAGYAAAGCAGGAAAAGTTAATCTTGATGAATCTGTTCGTTACTTGGAGTTATGCTCTCCTTTGAAATTTTCATTTTTAAAATGCAAGAGACAGATCCCATCAGTAGCTGAAGCAGTAGTAGGTAGGCTAGTCACTCATCTCAACACAGTAATTAAAATTCAAATCTATCAGTAAGATTCAATTATTATCCAGACTCTGTGATACAGTGACTACTTTGAAATGAGGATATATGCCACACAGTATTCTACACACATGAAAACTCTAGAGACATTTTCTTGCAGGCCCCAAACTGAATTCAAGCTTAGTGATGCAAACAATGAAAATTAGATTAAGTAATTTTAGCATTTTAGCAAGCATTTTAAATGTTCTTACTATTTCACTAAGTGTAATAATGTACATTATGCATAAAGAAAATTATTCAGATAAACTAATTAGACTTTAGATTAAAATATTGGTCATAGCAATGGTTCTATCTTTGTAGATGAGGCCTCAATACATTTAAATTAGAAAGGCATTTTCTGGTTATGGGAATGCTGAGTCAAATAAATGAGTGACATTAGAATAAGATTGTCCAGGCCATTTAAGAGCTTTTATAAAATARTTGCCTGGGTGTGCTTAATTTCAGAAGTGTCCTAATATAATTTCCACTGAGAATGCAACAAAGTCTTTGRGTTTTTTTAATTAAATATCCAACATTCTTCTTTCTCTATAAGTGATGCCATCATAAAATCAGTTCGATTAATGCTGTTATGCAGTTTATAATGTCTGCTGAGGTTTAATCACCAGCAGGATGGTGGAGAGAATCAGGAGGGTAAAAGTGAAAAAACTCATGGGTTTAAAGACAGTTAATTAAGGAAAGCAAAAGTCCCAGCAAAGCAAATACAGAAATTCATCACTTCTCACTGGGAAGCAGCTCTTCATGCATCCCCAGAAAAGCAGGACCWCATCACGTACCACAGGGACTTGGGAAGACAAAACCCATCACTCCAAACATCCCTTAGCAGAGTTCATTGGTAAGGTTTCTTTTATTRGGGTATTTTTATATGACTATCTTCAATGTCAAGACAGATTGTAAAAACATGAGACTGTGGATGTTCCTAGTTCCCAGATGCAGAAGAATGGATTATCTTCCTTTGCCTCTCTATTTACTACTTGTTTTTTKGGGKKTTTTTTCCATAGTTTATAAGTAAAGATTTGTAAATTTGGATGTTTTCACACAGTATATAATTGTTTCATCTAATCATCTAATTTGTTTTAACCTTTCTTTATTTCAGGGGATGTCTTTGTTAACCCAAAATTCATAGGCAGTATATATATTTTGTTTAAACTAGACCAGTGTTAAGTCCACCTGATACAAATTTTGTCACATGCTAATCATTCCCTAGTAGTCATAATCATTGGCAGCAGAACAAATGACCAGTATATGACTGTTTGCTACCACTGGTAYTTACAAGATAGGATTCAAATTTCCAATTCCAGACCTTAAAAGTTTGAAACAAATTGGACTCTCTCCACCTATGAATTATAAYTAGATTAACAGGATTGTCACTTTTTGAAAAAAAAAAATGGCAAAAGAAAAGCAAAGGAGGCAGGTAGCCTTTTAAATCTGAATTAGCCACTGGAAGAAATGGCATATTGTACCGCACAAACAAATGTCAAGTGACATGATCAAAAATTGAAGTTTTCTACAGAAAAGCATGTTTTCTTTGGTATGTGTCTTTGTTATTTTGGATGCATTAAAAGTAAAGCTACCTKAAACCTCACAGAAAAAGCATCTTTTCTCAAGACTTGAGAAAAACCTGTTTTTAATGAGTCTCTAGAGTTAGACATCATATAAAAAGAGATCAAGGTCAACTGACCTCACAAACCATCCACCTGTGTATCCCATTACACATTGGCTTCTACTAAATAACAACAACACCACAAAAAAATCCTGAAAGGTTTCCACTTCTTCCCTTTTTCTTCGGTCAAAAGAAAAGACAAATTATTTACTGCCATTTAGATAAAGGTGACATAAATATTTTGCTTTTGAACATAGATATTTTACTTTCAGAAAAAGGAGAGCAACGAAATCCTTTTGCTCATGAGATGATAAAATACTAATACTGCAGATGAGAAGTTAATGCCATGAAGTGTATTAAAATTTGATCTAAAAGAATGCACATAAAAGATTGCTTTTATTTTTTGATATTTGTGGGTATGGCAATACATTAGTTCTTTCTAAATAGCTGATGATACTGAGAGAAAAAGATTAAGTGAGAGAATCAGTTCCTTCTGCTTGAAATCCTTCCTTATGCAATATGACAATGTACTAGCACTTATATATATATATACACACATAATAAAGATATCTCTTCAGAAAGAACCTTACTGAGAAAATGTCTAAAATTATATCAGGTTGTTAGTTCTTAACACCACAAAGAGTTCCATATTCTAATAAAGTGTAATTCCCTACTCAAAYCATAACACCTGTTATGAGTTCCCCACAATAAAGCAAAGAATATCAACAATGAGAAGCACAACATAAACATTGATTTAGAGCATTAGGAACACTGTGGAGGAGACTGTCCAATCTCATTAGCCCTTCACCTTAAATGCTGTACATGCTAGTTATTCTTCTTTTTTTGTGCTATTCTTATGAGACAATCTCAAAAACATAAAGGTCCTACCCAGAGCACTTGCAAACCTTCTTAAATGAAGATTTGTGAGAAGGGAAGTGGGGAGAGGGTTTTATCTAGAGCTATTTTCCCAGTCTCAGGGACTTTAAATAAGGGAGCTTTTATGTTTGTTTACAATGAAGATCAAAAGATGTGATCTAAACAGGTCTATGCTGAAGATTTTTCACACAGAAGCTGTTTTCAGATCTTTTTCTTTTGTTGTTCCAAGGAAAGGATAATGTCTAGACAATTCTAACATACTGAACGAGGGTCAAGACTTGCTGAACAACTCTCAACCCCATTTCTTCTAAACAGAGAAAGGTCAGACATGTCTAGAGAAGAATGAGATTTAGGATGTATCTAAATCAGAAAGGAATGAAAAAAATCAAAAAGRAATTATAAAGAAAATCTTAGAAGAKATAACCTCAGCAAAACCAGGTAAATGGTATTAACCTGCTTTTGCAGGATKTCAATATCTAAAATCTAAATCTTAATACTCCAACTTTTTGTTTTCTCTTTTTCCCACCATACAAAGTTGAAGTTTATATTTATGGAATAAACAGAGGAAACATTATATGTGCTTCCAGTATAGGGAGGTGTTTATTCTGAGTTGAAGTTTTTATTCACTTTAAGATTGCTGGGAGAAAACTGGAAACTGAAAATAGAAAATTGAAAAAATATTTTTGTATGAAGTACCTGTACCAACCCCCGAAGCTTGTATTCAAATATGTGCAATAAAATATGCATAAGTATATAAATAAAATAAAAACATTGCATGAATGAAACTTACTACAAATTGATATCAATTYATTTTAAGCTAAACATTAAAGTGTTTCCTTAGAGGTCAGATCCATGGAATCATAGAATCATGCATCATAGAATGGTTTGGGTTGAAAGTGACCTTAAAAATCATTTAATTACTTGTACATGTTAAAAAAAAAAAATAATAAAAAAAAAGGTAGCTGTTTTGCCAAAACACAGATTAGATATCACTGAATCATATTTTATCTGAACCATTGCAACATCCAGCTATGATGTGGGAATCTACCAAGGAATTAGTTAAGTARGGAATTTTGGATTCTCACTAACAAGATGTTGGCATGTTCTTCACCTGTTACACTGCTTACCTAGAGGTAACAATAAAAAAAGAAAAAGTATTTTAAGTCTCTCTGCTTCCTTCAGGGCACTCTGTCCCTGTAGTGGCAACCCTTACAAAGCTAGGTCACTATAACCCTGAAGAGCATCAAGATTCAGTATATTTTGAGGAGATATTTAATTGCTGCTCTGAGGTATTTATATATGCATCTGCTCTGGTACTGACCAGAACTCACGAGCTTCCAGTTACATATCAAGTTTATGTTTTCCTTAAGGCAAAAATACTGATGAGTTTCTGTTAATTTTATTCACATTTTGAGAATACCTTTCCAGTTGCATTGTAAGTTCAGATGGTTGGTTTCTTCCCCATGTCTTTTTATATTTCATCACACAAATAATGAGTACAGCTTGTCTTTGGCACACTTGAATTATCTAGTTTGCTTTGGACTGGAAGCAGCTACAGCCAAATCTAGGTTCGAATAAAAAATATACTTTGTGTAGAGGTGACAGTTTTGGATAAATGGTACATGTTGAAGACACCATAAAATTAGTTCTCAACATTTTGAAGAGTMCAAAGGATGTATTCTCTTTCCAAATTCATAATTAAACCTCATGACCTTAGAGTGACGGCAAGCTAGAAATGAGTTGCTTTGCATTGCAGTTGACTCTAGGTGAAAAATGTTTTCAGACATTAGTGACTCAGTTAAGTTAGTGGATCTTTCCAGAGAAATAAATTAAACTACATTAAGGCTGTCTCATGTTTACACAGGGCCAGGCTGCTACAGATAACTAGGTCTAAAACGCTGTTTTTCCATCATAGCTATAATACTGACACTCATACCACAGCAAAATCAAATCACTATGATCATGAGGGAACCTTAAATTTATTTATGAACCATTTGTGTGTTCATACACATTCTGTATATCAGGAACATGCTCCTTAGATATGTGATCAGATGTTTTTAAGGCATTGAACTTTGAAGTCACAGTATATTTTTTTGYAGTAATTTATTTCTGAGGAATTCTCCAGCTCTTGCTTTTGTCYAGATCATAATCCTAAGCACAAAAATAATATACAGCGTTGTCAGGCAGTTTTGAAAAATAAAAAGACAAGTTTGATTATGCTGCTGCTTACTGTCATAACTTTGTATTTATTATTAACTACACTTGAGGATGCATTGCAAATTTATTTAGCAGATTTTGTCCAAAATAGCTGTGCTAGCTGAATAGTGTGAAAGAGTAGATCTGACTTGAGATATTGCTTTTCTCCCTAGACTGAAGATTAATGCCTCGAAAGAGATGAAAGCACGAGGATAAAAGCATGATGTTTTCATAGATAATTCTACTAGTGGCAATCATGGTCACTGGATGAAAACAAGTAAGTCATTTTCATTATCATGGGTCGTGAAAGGGAGCAATATTCACTGTGAAAGAAAATAATGAAAGAGGGGAAATTAAAGGCTTTGAAAAATTAACATTGATTTCAGAGTRCACCTGGACTTCTATTTCCACTGTTTTGTCTTCAAACATCAGCTCATATTCCMAGATGTTTTGATAGCAGACAATACAGAATTTAATGCAAAATAGACCAGACATAACCCAATCAAGGGCTTTTCTTGTGAGAACAAAAGCTTTTTATAACTAAATGTCCTTTTCATTTCTAGTTTTACTGTCTTGTACTATATAAATTCACATGATGGGTGTCATTTGGGCTTTGGGAGCAACTCATTTTCCCAAGCATTAGAAAAAGATGAAATTAAAAGCTGAAATGAAAACCCTCTCTCCTCCCATTGCCACTGTYCAAAACCAAAGCAAGACATATTAATTTTTTAGCCTCACATAGCAACTAAAAATAATACAGATAAGAAAGCAAACTAATTAAATGGCAAAAGAGGTAGCTTTGCATTGTGTGAAGTATTGTGTTTTGCTCTGTAGTGCTAAAAACAGGGATATGCTGCAGTGTTGGCACCTACAGCACATTCAATCAGCCATTGCAAAACTGATTAGATCCTCTTTCAACTCATGCCTACCTCTTACATATATGATCTTGGCTTCCTATTTTGTTTACCATTCATTTATAATCTCATGTGCTGTCTCTCAGACAATTCATTTTTTATTGATCTGATTGTCCTATTTAAATTGTTGTCTGACTTAGTGTCTGATATCTTTGTGCTAAATTCTAACTTCCACTTCATGCTGGCCCTCCTAACACTTCTCAAATTCTGCCTAGACTACCCCAACTTAAATGTCCAATCTCCCCTTGCAGTTTCATTCTGCCAGATGAATTCTTCCTTGTGTTAAAATAGATAACTCAGGTTTATTCTTCTCTTTCATTTCTAGCCTAAGATTTTTATACATCTGTCAGCTACTAGAAATCCCTTCCTAACTGAGTTTTTCTTCAGCACTTCTTTCTTCTGCTATTCACATTATCTATATTTTCTGAAATTAAAA
>QVAJ01000059.1:1881858-1894783 GCA_003546035.1 Mixornis gularis | reverse complement strand
GTAAGTTTTGAAACTGCAACTCTTAAACCAAGGCATTTAAAACTGAAGTTACACACTGATACTTAATTGACAAGTCAGCCATAACCAAGAGATATTTTTCTAAAGATTAAATTCAGTTTCTTAATACCACTCCAACATTTTAAGTGATTTATGTGTCTGAGATATCAAATTTTATACTTTAGGATTACAACACCTGTGACCTTCAGAGCTACTTGACCTTYAAAGCTACTTTACCTCCAGACTGAGGATATCAGTAAGAAAGTCATGACCTCAGTGCTTGAGATTAAAATCTCATTTCTGGCATCATGATTGGTGGCAATGCGGGAGTAAAATCTATACATTTAGATGTGATAATACTGGGAATGTGACTAATGTAATGTATGTATATATTCCACATTTTCTATTTGGCATGTCTCTTTTTATACAGATTTGTTCTTCTTCAGCTTCGTCAGGAATGTCAAAAAATCCAGAAAATGAGCTCCTCATATAATTCCTCAGGATTTATTTTAGCATAGCAAAATGGGGTTTATAACTTCAGAACATGCAAGAAAGCAGGGAGTAATATGATGTTCTAGAGAACAAAATRAAGCACTGCCTGTGTTCCTTGCCCTGGGAGCATTTTCCTTATCTCCCACACCCTTCTATTAAAGGAGAAATAGAAAAACCACACATAAATGATAGTGTATGACACACAAGACATGACASGATTAAATTCYGTTGCTGTTGTCAAAAGWGTATAGAAAGTAACTTTCTGTSTCTCAGATAATGCTAATTTTCCTGCTTGCAAGTCGAACAAACGATCAACAGGGGATTACAGTAACTGAAGGAGAGCAAAGAAGATGTACCTTGGGGTTTTCAGTAACAGAAGAAAAGAAATGGAAAGCAAGGATTTGTAACAGTGTCATAAAATACAATAAATTCTTCACTATTGCCACCCCAGTGCTGTCAGACAAAAGTTCAGCTTTCCTTTCCACAGTGCAGTGTAGTATTCAGTGCTCTTTTTTCRTTGTATTCAGTTCTGTATTATTTTCAGTTAGAAACCCCACTGCTTTATAGCTGATACGTTTGTATTTTATTAATTAATATATTATTATTTTATTCTTGACAATATTATTTCTATTTATCCGTACTCTAAGGCTCCTTTGAAATAATTTTGTTGAATGACATTTTTTTTATTTTTTATTAGAAAGAGCAAACCTTTGGACCTTACAGACTTGTACTTTGTTTTGCTGACTATATTGTGAGAAAAGCTTATCTTTGAAAGGGAATACAAAGATAACAGACAAAAGATGCAGTGGGTGCTGTTCTTTACAATTTTTTTCATATTAAAGAGGCACATTTACAGATAAAAAGTAGTAGCTGCAAAGTAAATACAACTGATTGGTGTTTCCAGTAATTTCTTTTAGTCTAGATGAAGTTCTGCTTGATGTCAACAGTTGCTTAATGCCTAAAAAAAGTTTCAGTGGAGTTTTCAGTGTAAAGAAAATAGTAYAAAATTRTGTAAWTTTTTTCTTCYGCCTTTCAATRAAAACAAGTTAATATTTTTCAGTCYAAAATTTTYCCACATTGTACTCTAAACAATTTTCAWCCATTTAGGAATGCATGTACTTTTGTTAATTTTAATGTTTCCATCTAAAGAAGTACCTGTTTTGACAAACATGACCTTTTTCCATGCTCAAGTGTATTCTCCCTCTTCCTTCTCGATGTGGACTCTTCTTGATAAACTCACTAAAATAGATCATATTCTTCCATCAACCTTCATTTTAGTTCACCTAAAATTATGATAAATCATGTTCAGCAGGTCAAAATTTCATTAAGAGCAGGAATAAGTGAACATTTATGAGACTTTTTTCACATATTAGTGGAAGTATTGGCTTAARTGCATACTTTCAGTTAGTTAATGTCTGTTTATTGGCTTTGAATATCAGAAGAGTACTGGCTGTTTCACAGATAATGTGTGTTTACACCTCATGTTCTGAAAAAACAGCAAATTAAAAAACCTTAMGTTTCAGTTCTTCAGAACTGAATCAAATTTTATTCTTCTTTGATTTAAAATAAAACCTTAAAAATTGTGGTTTTGCCAAGTCATTAACACTCACTATCAAAATTGTGGCATGTAAGTACTAGTGAGATGATTCATGGCAACAAGATCCTTATTACATCAGTATGGCCCCATAATTGATTTAGTTAATGGCACCATCTGCTCATTTCCAGTGTTTTCCTTTCAATTAGAATGACACATCATACATTTGATTTTTTTAACTCTGTTTTCTGTCATTTGCCTCACCTTTTGTCCTGAAATACCTTTTTCTCTTTACATCCATTATTGTAATAATGCCCTTTAGCTTTTGAGGAAATTAAGTTTTGAAAGAGTTGGTTTGGCTCTCAGTACTTTGTCTTTCCAACTGATGTGTGATTCTCTTGTGGTGAAGAAATGCTGTTACTTAATGCAGAAATCATCYAGCATTCTCTTCAGTAATGAACCTATGATGTTCCAGGCTTCAAGAAAAAATAAGTCAATAGTATTAATTTTCCATATCCTGCAAAAAAAACTAGAAATTGAAAGGCTAAAAAAAAAAATAGAAAAGTGCAACTGTCCTGGGGTGACTATGTATAAAAGACATCTACTTCTTGTCTTCATAACAGTACTATTGGAATATCAACATTTATTCACAGTGTTAAAACTTTTGCAAGAAAAAAACACAYAAGTTTGTGCGGGGAGAATTTCTAAGCCTTAGTCTTTGAATAATTGTGGAMATATTAATGTAATTCATGGACTATGCTGATTATGATCAAACAGAGCAAAAAACCTTTTTGCTTATATTGGGATATTATACTGAAATAGGGTTGATTAATTAAAATGTGTAAAGTTATAAAAGTAATTTGTCATGGTAYAATGACTATTCAGGTACATATGGCTTATTTTAATGAATAAAATGGAACAAGAGCCATTAAAGCATYACTGTACATTTTAGGATACATAGCCAAGCACATTTTATGAAAGACTTGGGAAAATAAATACCTAAAGTCATGAAACTAAATGTAAAAAAAAGATGGTACTCTGCATTTTGTTTTTACTAAGATTTATTCTCTAAAAGAAGAAAAGAAACAACAATCTAATAATGGAAGGACACAAGCTTTTACTGGTAAACTTTAAGAAAATTCTGAGTCTTGGGGGCATACTGGAGGAACATAATTCAGATGAGTAGAGTTCAACTTTTGGGGTCATCTGTCCCTCCTGTGTCCCCTCCCAACTTCTCATGCATCCCCAGCACACCCAGTGGGTGGTATGAGGGCCAGAAGGGCCTTAATTTGTGTGAGCATTACCCAGAAATAACAAAAAAATCCTTGTGTTATAAACACTRTTTCCAGCACAAATCCCAARCGTAGSCCCATACTGGCCACTATGGAGATAATTAACTCCATCACAGCCAAAACCAGCACACAAAGGCAATCACTCACTTCTTCCCAAGGGCAGACTGATTCCCAGCCATTATCTGAGCAGACCTGTCCTAAAATTCTCTTTTTTCACTTTTATTGCTGAGCATGACGTTATARGGTACAGAAAACCTTTGCAGTTTTTTTCAGGTCATTTACTGGCTTTGTCCTCTCCCAGCCTATTCACTGTGACAGGGACAGACTGAGAAACAGAATCATAGAATTATAAAATGATTAAAATTGTAACAGCCTTCCAAGATCATTGAGTCCAACCTTTGACTGAACACCATAGCACTAAGAGACATGATCAGTCATTTCTGGAACATTTCCATGGACAGTGACTGCACAACYTCCTCAGGTAGCCCATTCCAGTGCTTGGCAACCCTTTCAGTGAAGAARTTCCTCTTAATGTCCAAACTGAACCTTCCCTGTCTTGAGGTCATTTCTTCTGGTCCTGTCACTGGCTGTTGGAAGAAGAGGCCAAACAACCCTCACCTGGCCACAGCCTCCTTTCAGGTAGTTGCAGAAAACAACAAGGTCTCCCCTGAGACTCCTCCAGGCTAAACACCCCCATTTCCCTTAGCTATTTCTCATATTTGTCACTCTCTAGACCCTTCACCAGCTCCACTGCCCTTCTTTGGACACACCCCAGCACCTCAATGTCCTGCTTGTAATGAGGGGCCCAGAACTGAACACAAGATTTGAGTTGTGCCCTCACCAGTGCTGAGTGCAGGAGAACAATCGCTTCTCCAGTCCAACTGCCCACGTTATTTCTGATACAAGCCAAGATGACTTTGGCCTTCTCGGTCACCTTGGCACACTGCTGGCTCCTGTTTAGCCAACTGTCAATCAACAGCCCCAGGTTCTTTTCCTTTGGGCCTCTTTTCACCCACTCTTCCCCAGCCTGTGGCAGTGCCAGAGGTTGTAGTGACCCAAGGGCAGGACCTGACACTTGGCCTTGTAGAACCTCATCCAACTGACTTCAGCCCATCCATCCAGCCTGTCCAGATCTCTCTGTAGAGCCTTCCTACCCTCCAGCAGATCAACACTCCCACCCAACTTTGTGTCATCTGAAAATTTTCTGAGCCCACAGAAGGTGCTCATGCTTTGCAGGAACTGTTCATAGTGCTATCAGCACTGTTTTGGTCAAAAATCTAAAACACAGCACCTTATGACTTGCCATGAAGAAAATGAACTCCATCCGAGGGAGACCCAGTACACCAGGCTAGCAATTAGCTCTTAGTACACTGATTTCATCTCACTCCCCTGCACTTATCAGTAAGACTTGCTACTCCACAATATGCTGGAAGTGTCTGTCTGTATATTTATTCCCTACTGTATTTAATTTTGTTAGGAAATGCTGACCACAATTTATTATGAACATTATTATTAGAATGTCACCTGCTGTCTACTTTTAACTGATGACAGGACACAGGTTTTGGCCACAAATTCGTGATATTTGATCCCAGAGCATGAGTTTTTAATTTAGGCTATGTGGACCTTACTGCAGGTGATTAGTCAGAATATCTGACACAATTTGATAAACCAGATGGTAAGAGCAAACTTGGAGACAGGGAACAATTAAGATACTAACATGGGGCAAGAGAGTTTGAAAAGAGATTAGGTAAGGTATATATTAATTAGGGTAAGGTGATTAGCAGAACACAACGATTAAGAGACACAGTTTTGAAGGGCACAGAAGGCAGATGCCCTGAAAATACTTGACAGAATAATGGGCTGAAAAACAAGGGCCATGAACCAAAGCTAAGGAAAGATTGGTCAGCAAGGGACTTCAGGATAAATTGCTTAACAAAAAAAGTAATTAATATGTAGCACTACAAGCTATTAGGTGGGGAAAAAATAGTTCTCAAATGCTAATATATCTGAGAAGAGACAGAYAGGTGGATGAGCTGGATGGACAAATTCTGAATATTACTTCTGCCACCAGAATGGCAAAGGTAAAGCATCACTTAAACTAGCAGGATAATAAATGAAGTTGTTTCAATAAGACTTAGAGTGTTGAACATCAAAGAGAAAAAAAAAGTTTAGTAGTAGTAAACAAAAGAAACCAAATAAAACCAAAAAAAAAACTCAAACAAAAAACTCAACAAAAAAAATAAAAAAACCCAAAAAACTACAAATTACACACACACACATAAAAACCCAACCCCCCTCCAAAAAAAAAAATCAAAAACAAAAACAAAAAAAAAACAAAGGACAAAACCCCCACAAATGAAAGAACTTGTGTTACTCCAAAATATTTTAAGCTAAATGATTCTTCCTGGATTTATTGCTAATAAAAATATAATAATTGTGAAAACACCTCCCATGGAAGTTTTGTTTCAAGAAAGGTACAACAAAGAAAGTTTTGCTTAAAACCACAAATCTTTCTGGGAAGCCAAGACCAGGAAATGCAGAACATTAAAATGCAGGATTTTCTCCCCACAGTTTGTTAGCTGAATTTCCTGCTTGTAGATCCAACCATGGAGCGGGCTGAGCAAGTGTTCAAGAGACCTATAATATATTTCACCAATCTAGCAGCAGCARCTGAGTGCTCAGTCAGAAAAGGAGGTTATGTTTTAGCCCACATGGCTGTTCAGCACTGAACATAATGGTGTTCCTTCTTTGATACAGAAGCCCCCAACAAGTTCTTCCRCTTTTTCTCACTTCTCTTTACACCTGCACTGAACAGTCAAACCAAAATGGCCTTCTACCACACTGCATCCAACTCTATTTTTATCTTTAAAGTTCACCAACCTTAAACTCTGCCTGTTTTTCACCTGCAGCACACACTGCAAGGAGCTCGAGACTGCAGTGCCACTGTGCCAGCATGAGCTGGGTGGTCCCAGAGCAGTTCCTAATCAGAACTTTGTGAGCAGGTTTGGACACCCCATGCCAACCCTGCAAACCCTGCCATGCTGCAATGACCCTGAAAAGACAAGTATCTGTGTACAGACAGTAAGGACCTGCTGCTGCAAGCACACGGTACCAGAACCACACCCTGCTGCTGGGAATTTTCACCTTAGGTAGTTGATTCTGCTGTCATGTAACAGCCAATTACTGGGCATGGAAATGCCAGTACCCAGTTTTCCACTGGACAAAAACCTGCCGTAGTGAGGGCTGCACCCACAGCATGCAGAGACACAGATGGTGACTGACTGAATTCTCACTGCTCCCCTCTGTGCTTCCTGACACTCCTGAGAAGAGACAGGACAAGTAAGATGGCATTCGAAGTAGCTTATTCCTTTCTAAGCRTTGATGCACAAACATTATATATAGCTCTCTTGAAGCTTAGTTCAGRAAGGTATCAGAAGATCAGCTAAGGTATTGAGCAATTTCAACATTCCCTGATGGAAATTGAAGTAACTTCAAGTAAAAGAGCCAAGTTATATATGCAGATTTTTCTGTAGACCCAGCAATATATTGACTGAGATCAAAAGCATTAGCCTTCTTTCTCCTGCAGAAGAATTTATGTACTGAAAAAAGCAATTATTAGTGTAAGGTGTTTTATGAATAATACCTAAATAAATAATTATTCATACCTAAATTTATGAATAATACCTAAATAATAAGACAATGTCTTGCAAATACAAATTTCATGTTGTTCTACTTTTCTTTATCTGCCCTTCCCACTCAAAAGAAAATAAACCAAAACAAACTGTCAGCATTTTATTTTGCATATAAAAATTTTAAAATGCTTCTACYACTAAAAGATAAAAAGTTGAATCTTTACAATAAAATTAATACAATTAATACAACTGTATCCTAAAATCCATTTTTTAAAGAAATATTTGGGGTTTGTATTTCCGTAGAATGTATTTAACCAGAATTCAAGTGATCTAAAATTAACTSTAATAATTTTTCAAGTGTAATGGATATGTAAATATTTCAAAATTAACATTTTTAATAACATTAATGGAACTTAAGCCATTTCCACATTGCATATCTATAAGTTATCTTTAGATAGTAAGAGGTTGTAGATCATTCTATAAAAAGCTTTTGAAGAGATTTATATACTAAGAAACCAGAATGAGCCATTATCTTAGTCAAACGATTGGCCTTTATTACATTTAAGATCATCAGTCACTCTGATCTATGATTTTGAAACCTGGAGCCTCTCCAGGATGATACAGAGTTTGGGCCAAGAGTAACAGAACTTAAGTTACTGTATAAATGCAGGAGAAAGTAAGTAGGGAACTCAATTTACACAGGTAATTTCTGCTATAAACTTCCTACTTATACTGTTCCCAAATAGCATGAACCAACGGAGCACAAGTGTCCTCAAAAGAGATCAGAGGATGCCAAGCTTATGCCTAAAAATCTCATCTTAAGCCAGGAATAGTTGTTGTACAGACATCTCATACCAGCAGTAAATAGTTTAGATAGATTCCCATATGCAAACAGACAGATTAGTGATACTGACCTTTGTATGACTCTACAAAGGAAGAGTGATATCAGGGAGGTAGCAGCAACCTGGGAAATTACTGACTTGGCAAGTGCTTTGTCTGGACATATAGCTGTAAAATAATTTTCAACCCCAAAGCCTAAAGAGGACAGGAAATGTGTTCATATATTTTTGGTTCCTTTACACAGAGTTCTTAAAAAGTAAAATTTATGCATATTTCTGAATATTCTAAAMTATTAAATATGATAGAAATTTACCACCAGAAAGTGATTATTACATGTATAACCATCCCTTGTCAATCTTATGAACCAATTCATCAACCAGTTATATAGCAAAAGAGATCGTAGGTCAGTGAGGAAAGAGTCTGACCACCTTTTTTAGACTGGGAAGCACACAGAAGTCTGAATTCTTGTTGTACCACAAATTGAGGGGCATGACAGGAGAAGGGGGGTAGGAGTGGGGAGGAAGAGAGGAAATAGGGAGTCAGCATATTTATTTCAGTGTGGTYACAGCAGTTCTAACACAAAATTAAACCATTCCTATAAAGTCTGACCATTGTTCCTTCCTTTACTCTGATTCATTCTGTGACATACCAAGCAGACAGCATGGATGTCAGGAAAGATTTACAGCCCATTGCTTGCCTCACAGGACATTACCATGAGATGTCCCCTACCAGCATAGTTAAAAATTTCCCAGTCACTAATCTGGACTCTGGCTGGTAGAAACTGAACCGAACAAAATAACTGACTGGAATTTCCTTATTAATAGAATTAAAATAAGACAGATTCCAAGCACATCCTTGAATTCATCTATTTCTTGTRGCACTAACTTGGGCATAGGAACAGYCTCAGCCTCCACAGCCAAGAGAACAAAGGAGCTATTTGCCCCTGCCCCACAGTAGCATATTAATATATCAATATATCATAGTTTTCTTTCTCCAAAGGTACTTCACCCRCCTGAGAGTAGAGGACAGATCTGTAAAGGCTTCTTGTTTTCTTTCCTCTACTAGTCATCCTAGATAGACTGTATCTTTCCCAACATCCTTTTTGCATTTGTGTCTGGAAAGGACTAAGGCAACTTTCAGTTTCCTAAAACTGACCACCCTGCCACAACTTAAAATTGTTTTTCTTTTAAAATTTGTGATGATTTCACTCTGTAAATATTACTCAGAAGTCACAAATCTTTTCTACTGTTGAGAGTCCATATACTGGGAAAAATGTTAAACAAAAATGTAACACAGCTTTGTTTACCTACAGATGGGAAGCTACAGCATAAAGGTGTCACATCATTTAATCACATAACTAGTTTATCTCCTTGCTTCCAGTTACATTACAACTAATAACAATATAAACAACAATAAACAACTCTAATTTCTTTATTCTTAAGCATTCATGTTCAGTTTGTTTTTTTACATCAAATGAGGTGTCTGCAGGAGTATGAAAGATTTGTACCTACACTATGTGAATTCATACTTGGTTTGCAACAAGATTTGCTCACTCTAATACAAAGAGAATTCCTGGTTAAGCATATTTCAATAAAAAAGACAAATCTCACATTAATTTAAAAAATATATGTAAGCATCTAAAGCACATGCACAGGAACTTTGGTATAATATGAACAAAAGAGAGGAGATTAGACCAGCAAGTAGAAACTGAGTCAGTTTATAAAATATGAATCAAGAAATGATGTATTGCATTATTCCTTTTCTCTAGCTCACCAGCAAAATGTAAGACTCTAGAGAAAAATAATCTCTAACTTGACTACTTCAACTACTGAGCCCATGGGTGGTTTAAGTTTGCTAATCACCTTAGAATTTATTCCTAGATTCACTCAAGTTTCTTGGACACATTGATCTTTCMTTGAGATCCCTATGCTAAGAATTATCTAAGGTTAACAATTTGCTCCATAACTGAGCTAATATAGCTTTGTTAGAGATCAGTAGCCAAGCAACCACAAATATTTACATACATATATGTAAAAAAATATACATACACACACACATAAAGGTTCTATGAAAACAAAAAATATATAAATCAGTGGAAAATAAAAATACTGCAGACCCAGGAAGTAAATAGCATAAGTGGTCCTAGATTCCTCTACAGATGTACATGCAATAATCAATCAAATACAATGGTCTTCATCTTGGTTTCTTAATGAAAAAAAGTATTAGCAATTTGACTTTTGATACATCGGTCGCCCAAACCCTAAAAAAAAATTAAACTTATTATAGACAATATCAGAATTTGTCAAAAGGGTGGAGACCACAGACCTTGAAAGATCATTTGCARTTGGCAGCAAAAGCCAGCAAAAGAGGCCAAGTATCCTAATCCAGGCTGCTTGAATTGCCTCACAACCTGCAAATCTAACCATCTGTATGCAATTCTGACCAGCAGATGCAGCAGTAGAGAGCAGCCAGCAGGCCAGCCAAAGGCACAGGAAATAGCAGTGGCCTTGTTAAGTTATATGGAGAACAGTAGACAGAAGTATTGGATGAAGATCTGTCCCATTAGTAATGCAGTGTTGGAAGGGATGAAGAAAATATTTTATTATGAATAAGGAACTGCAGAAACCAGAGATTTTGAGAGCAAGATATCACACTTGTGTTTTAGGGGATGCAAGAAGAATTTAGTGTATTTTAGCAGAGAAAGAAATACCCAGATAATTTACTGAAGTCTCTTCCTACATGAAATATTCTATAATCTCGAGGCAGAAGAATCTAATGTGCAACTATTTCATCATGAATGTGACTTCAGTACTCCTAGTGCTCCCAAAACATAATTTTTTCCTTAAATTTTTGGTGTTTTTTTCAGATCACATCGGAAGATGTATGCCTCATCCCATGCCCATGCAGTACAAAGATGCTTAGTACTCAGCTTTTTAGGGTTTTTTAACTCTTTGTGAAAAAAAATGTATTTCTTTWAAAAAAAAAGTTAAAGGTACACTGTCATCAGCATTTCTGTAGCAGTAAGTTCTGGTGTTAATTTCAGTACTTTGCTATATGATAATTGCAAGACTCATTTCTGTAGGTGGTGCTGAGATCAGCCTTTATTAGGTGCAGAGTTATTGTTAAAGAAGACCTAACAACTTTGCAGTGTCTTTTTAGCCTCTGACTCCAGGAGGATTTGAYTTCCCCTCTCGAACAACATTGCACCCTCATGGTTCCTACTAAACRGCGCTCTACTTGAGATGAGAGAGTGTGTTTAATGCTTTATTGCAAAATTACAAGTATCCTTAAAACATTTTTTCAGATATTCTTATGTTAATTTAGCWTATGCTATCAAGCAAAAATTTTTTAAGTAAAAAACAGTCTGTTCTGATGGCTGAACAGAACAGCTTTCATGTTCCTTAAGGATGAAAAGGTGGCAATTTATAATTTCTGCTCTAAAGATCTTGTAACTGGTGGCTGATGTAGTCTCCAATTAGAAATCCTGTCTTAGATAAACATAGCACTACCCAAGACTGACTCCTGCTCTGACAGCTCTGCAATTGGGATTTGATGTTGTTGGTGTGTGTCCCCTCTGGCTCTGTCTCTATTTCCCTGTGCAGAAATTTCTCTGTCTGGCCCATCTGATCAGTACACGTCCCACAGAGCACAGTACTGCAGAGGTCTTTGTATACTGACTGTGATATTTACAGAGTTAACATAGACACAAGAGTAAACAAGGACTGTACATGGACAGGTCTATGTGGGACGAGGACCAGGCTCACATGAAGRCTAAGAAAAATAAATATTCCAAGCAGAAAAAGAAACATAGACACCAAGAAAACAAAACTCCACACCAAGACTACATTACAGCTATTYATTACAAACGTTTCAAAAGTTCATGACAGAAAAGGGAAACATTTAATTATCATTATAAAAGCTCTATAACAGCAGTACAATAATTTCTGTCACAAGTGCAGTGTCTTGATGTACTCATTGATGTCCCGCTTCAATCTAGGTATCAACAGCAGGTGAAGCTGTTATGCTTTTTGAGAAACGCATCATTGAACAATATATACAGCTCTGTACCTTTCAATTAATCCTCCAAATAGAGAAATTAGGAATATATATATTTTTTATTCAGCGAGATTTATACTGATTTCTGTTTTTAAGAAAAAACAATAAACAAACCAAATTCAAGCATATTCCTAAGAACTCAAGTGAAAATTAGTCACCCTCAAGTAACTGAAGGTTTAAGATATTTTGAAGTTTCATAAGCCTTAGATAAAGGCCCYTTGGGAATGTCATTTTCTTGGTGGGAAGCATAAATGAGCATCTGACACAAACATTACAAAATTGTTGGGGTTTTTGCTTGGTGGGGTTTTGTTCGTTTTTTTAGCTCATATCTTCCTTAAAATGGAAAGTTAAACACACTGAGGTGGATAATTTCTTCCAACAATATATTTGCTTAATATTTTGTAGCTATGCAAGACGGAAAAGTTTTAGTAATTATTTTCGTAGACAACAAACATAGTGCTCTTAAGAAGAGTGTCCATTAATCCATTTTAGAGATGAGTAAACTTAGGTACATTACAGTTAACAACAAAAGTGTTTAAAAATAATTTATAAAATGAAAATCTACCATAAGTCTCTAACACAATGTATCTTTAATTTTGAATGCTACTTTGGCTTTAGTTTAAATAAACTGAYTTGCTCCCTCCCAAGTTGCTCGACACAGTCCTCCAGCAGAGCCTTTGATAAAATCACTGACATTTCCTGAGTGGATACTTGGCTAAGGTTAAAAAGAATTTGAGATATACAGAATTATGTGAGTTAGTGTTTGATCTGAGTAGGAAAGTTGGRCAGGAAAAAGATTTCTGATATCCACATTTCCTCCATTTTGCATCAGGCTGAAAAACAAATGTTTTGAAAATAAAATTCTTACCTTTCCTAAAAACAGGTAGCTGACCTAAAGCTCCTGTACTCTAAAGACTCAGCAAGGATACCAGATACATGGATTCAGTTATAGAAAATGCTGTAGGAGCCATCCCATTTTCTTTCCTATCTAAACAGGAATTAATAAATTAATTAATTATATCTCTTACCTGAAGAGTGTCTTGTCAGACTAAAACCTGGTTTACTTTTTTTTTTTTTTTTTT